>NW_021011498.1:2085752-2256590 GCF_003987935.1 Bombyx mandarina | reverse complement strand
AAAAAAAAAAAAAAAAAAAAAAAAAAAAAAAAAAAAAAAAAAAAAAAAAAAAAAAAAAAAAAAAAAAAAAAAAAAAAAAAAAAAAAAAAAGGTTCGATAAACAGCGGAGAAATTGGAAAGCCCTTTAAAAAAATTAAAAGGCACTAGACGGAACAGACTCACTGACATGGATGTAGTATATTTTGTATAAAATTCACGTATACATGGAGCATCGTGATTCCACAAGCATGTATAGGAGAGGCATGGGACAAGGAGTGCATGTTCTTAACACGACCTACGTATACACTGACATTTGTATTCATAACCGGAGTAACCCAAGCTTCGGTATAATATCGCGAAATACTATATTATATGTACACCCCCATTTGTGGTCACACCTCCCCCGCTCCTTATCCCCGTGCTATGCCGTCCTAGACCCGTGAGGCTTGAAGTTGATGATTTGAGGGACGGCAAAATTTCTGAAAAGCCATTATTTCAGAGACGAAAGAAAATAAAGACAGTCAGTCTCCTTCGATAATGAGTTCAGAGTAATTTTTATAAAAAAATATATTGGATCAAAATCTTCAAGCCTAAATCCATCACAGAGCGGTTCCTAATTTGGGGGACGGATGACCGTGCGCCTGATTCGTTTCCAGTTATTTATTTACTTACGGAAATTATAAATGCCATTTTATAAATAAACCTAGTCTGTTTGCAGTGGCGTAAAGATCTAAACTCGCGCCCGGGACACAACACCCCCTATTTTTTCTCTATTTACTCTATTACATTGGCACTAAATTTAAAATATATTTTCCAGAAATTAATTACATATAAAAGAAATAAAAATTATCCAGCATTTTTTTGTTTTGCGTACCATTTGGCGCCCTTTTGTGAGTAGCAATCGGGGCATGATGCTCCCCTTTTTTTCCCTACCTAAGCTGTTAGCCTAGAGAGGCTATATCAGCGTAACCTTAACTAGTAAGTGAGTTCACGGGGCTCAAACCTGACGACGTTGCTAATACGAACCCTAGCAAGAGCCGATCTTCGCAGAATCTACCACCGGATCGGAAACGCGACCCACTGAGAAGATCCGGCGAGAAACTCAGTGGGCTATGCTCCCCATTGTCCTCCCCCCCCCCCCTCGCTACGCCGCTATATGTTTGTTTACGTATTGTTCGTACAGTGCGGGCGTCGGTCGCACGGGCGTGTTCATAACTCTGTCAACGGTGTTGGAGCGTATGCAGTACGAAGGCGTGGTGGATGTATTCCAGACGGTACGCACGCTCCGCACGCAGCGACCCGCCATCGTGCAGACTGAGGTTAGTAACGCCGAATAATAAACCTTTTTAAATTATTTTTTTTAAGTGATTTTATGACCTGGTAACTAAGACCTTTAGGTCATGTCTTATTATAATTTATATTCTTATTTTTATGAAAAATGATAATGCGGAGTGAAATGAAATGAGATGTTAAGGGATGAAATATAATCTCAGTAAAATGGTGGTCATTTACTGGGATTTTTCAGTGCACTTTTTGGAGGAGCCCGAGAAGTTACGTCCAGCAGCTTTGTTTCGTTTTCCCACGTTTGTGCACTTTCACAGATATTAAACAGTTAATAAACTACAGTTATTACACATTTAAATCTGAAGAAACACTAAATAGACAAAATAAAACAAATCACACAACTTCACTCCTCCCGTTCCCGCCGAAAAGTCACCTTTTTATAAGCCCCTAGGCTCAATACGAACACGACAAAAGCACTTTGAGACACGCCGCAAACTCGGGCGCCTTCGAATTACAAATCATAAACACGCTTTTTAGCAACCGTATTGGACCGCAATCAGACGTACCAGTTTGAAGGGAGGGGCGGCCTAGTTTTGTTTCATTGGAATAAAGACATCTCTTATCTAAACGTCGGTTACGCGTGTGGCCCATAGAACCTGGTAACCGTTTAATTTTAGGTGCTATTTAAGCTCATTTAAACTAATAAAAACATTCCCATGCTTACTGCTCATAGTATACATTTGTTTTGATAATGAAATAAAAAAGCATACCGTGTTTAATGTTACGACGACAGCGAATTCAATGCTTACTAATATACCTAGATAATTAAACTAAAATTATATTTAATTTAAATTACTATTACGGTGTAATCTAAAGTTTATTATTAGTGTTCGAAACCTTATAAATATTATAATAACAATAATAATTTTGAGATTAAACCTTAATATTAGATTTGATTATGTCTACGACTCGTGAAAATCGAAGAAAATACTGATACAGTCGTCGTGGCCTAACGGATAAGACGTCCGGTGCATTTCGTGTTGAAGCGATGCACCAGTGTTAAAATCCCGCAGGCGGATACCAATTTTTCTAATGAAATACGTACTCGACAAATGTTCACGACTGACTTCCACGGTGAAGGAATAACATCGTGTAGTAAAAATCAAACCCGCAAAATTATAATTTGCGTAATTACTGGTGGTAGGACCTCTTGTGAGTCCGCGCGGCTGGGTACCACTACCCTGCCTATTTCTGCCGTGAAGCAGTAATGCGTTTCGGTTTGAAGGGTGAGGCAGCCGTTGTAACTATACTTGAGACCTTAGAACTTGTATCTCAAGGTGGGTGGCGCTTTACGTTGTGGACGTCTATGGGCTCCAGTAACCACTTAACACCAGGTGGGCTGTGAGCTCGTCCACCCATCTAAGCAATAAAAAAAAATAAAAAAAACATATGTTAAAATGAATATGAATTTTTAAAGCACACAAGAAACTATTGAACATAACGTAACGTTACATAAGCAAGCTGTTTAAAATAACATAACGTAACGTTACATAAGCATGCTATTTAAAATAACATAACGTAACGAAAGCGTGCTATTTCGCAGGACCAGTACGAGTTCTGCTACCGCGCAGCCCTGGAGTATCTCGGCTCGTTCGATCACTACACCAACTGACGGTGCGATAGGCTCGCTTAAATTGTCGCGCGCTTTCATTATTATTATTATTATGTATGTACTTAATATTGTATATCTCATAATATGGAACTTAGAAGCGCTTTAATGTTCCTGTTAAAACCGACTAACATTTAAAAAAAATAGTATTTTTTAATGATAAACTATGATTTATATTCACAAAACTGCAATCCGGATAATCCAGATAAATAAATACCGATTTTTCTGTGCGCAACGAAAATTCGCTTCTACGTCCCATATTAATATATAGAGGTGAGAAAACAATTTATAGACATGAGTTCAACGTAGTTTGTGTAATCAAACGTAGTCTTAAACTGGCCACTACCCAATGTAATCTTACATTACCAAACTATACCGGCAACGTTCCTCAAATTCATAGTTTCTATTTGGTAGCTAATTATTATATAAAACATTAACATTCGACGTTGTGAAAAAAAAAATTAGTCTAAAACATAATAACTAAAATTATATGTACTCAAAATGTCAAATGATACATTAAAAACTTCTTACAAACAATACGCGGGAAACACGTTCAGTTACGCGCCAATATTTGTGACGCAAAAAACCGTGGTAATGTCAGTGCGTCGATTTGACTGATTATTCAATACGAAACGAGGCTAATTCGTGTATGAGTGAGTGCCTAAGGGATGCTACTTACGATTTATGATTAATAACTATTGTGACCACTATTCAAATCATGATTGTGAGTCGAAAGGGTAATAAACGTAATTAAATTATCCTAATTATCGGAATTATGATAGAAATAAAGCAGGCGTTCACCCTAAACGATACTTTTCGAAACAACGGTCGTAACTCTAACCTCAAAATACAAACAAACAGTATAGAGCTGTTCATACTTTTAATGGCAATAGTTGCCAAAGTAAAAAAACGGCACCCGTTAAATTCCATAAAAACGATTTGAACAAGCATTATTAATAATAATACAACGTGTATTTTAATCAACATAGTCCAATAGTGCGAATAACGTTAAATTATATTTCAACAATGTTACGAAAAGTCGTAATCACAAACACGAATAAGTTAAAACAAACGTGCTAAAAAAACATTCAACAATGTAATACAGTGATTCTCAACCACTGTTCCGCGGCACTTTTGTGTGCCGCCAAATTTCAAAAGTGTGCCGCCAAATTTTGCGACTATATAATAATGTTAATATTATTAAATTATATCATTTTAAAAGAAAAATATTTTAAACATGAATATATATTTAAATCCACAAAAAAAAAAATTATAGTACATTTTAGTTTATTTCGTATATTAATTTTTTTTGTAAACTATTTAAGCAGTGTTGTAGTAAATAAATAATTTATTTTTTTTTGTGTGCCGCCAAATTTTGAAATCGTTAAATATGTGCCGCAACAAAAAAAAGGTTGAGAATCACTGATGTAATAGAACTATGTAATGCGCTTAAAAATCTTGATAACTTCATGCGATAAATAAAATAAAAATAAATACGAAATATTATATCGTGGCAATTAATTATATAAACAGAAGTAATATTGTAAAATGTAAAAAGTTATTGCAGCTATAATTAGATGTTTATTTTTCATATCGTGTGTTAATAACGTTTAAGTAGTTGTAAATTGTGGTAACATGTTTCATTATTGCAATATTATATAACAAGATGATATGTATATTAAAAAAAAAAAAAAACGAATCGGCTGTGTCGAGTGAATATTAAATCCTCTGCGTATTCCGTTATAAAATAACGTGTTATTTTTTATACGAACATTATTTTGCCAATCACAGTTCTCTTGCCCTGATTTAATTGTAATTTCTAAAAAAAACTCACCAGCTTGCTAACTTTAAATAGCATTTACATTAAATTCTGACCTCAACGTATATTTAGTTGTAAAAGACAATGTAAACGTAAAAATGCTTTTCAATTCTTATTATTATTATAATTTCCAATACGCTAATTGCTTGCTTTAGACTTATGATAATAATTCGATCACATATCTATTTCGTAGTTAGATAATCATTTTCGGTCGTAATGGAATCGACTGAGAAAAAAATCATTTTAAATGTAACACATTGAACCCTTTTTAATAAATTGATTAATAAGAACGACTATGTACTAATTAATATATTTATAATGTGACTGCCACAAACTATAATACACTATATTAAGCTATCTTTAAGTGTAGTATGTTTAATCTTTTTAATAATGTAATCTCCCTTGCATAGTGAAACTTTAAGGTTTTTTTTTAGGTTTTTCACTCGTTTTTATACAATAAACCTAATATTGTATCTAAGTAAAATGTTTTTGAGCTTGTAAGTAATTTAGGAAAAAAAAAGTGTGGACGCGCGCTCCGAACGCTACGCGAATAATTTAAAAGATCGAGTCATCATTCGGTCGGTCTGTTTGAATATCTACGAATCATTCTAATTGTGTATAAGTCTTGTTACGTGATTACGTGGCATTGAACGAAATGAACGATCGCAGTCAACAGTATAAAAAAAGTCTGTTGAAACATTAACGAAGACAGACAGACGGACGTAATCAGAAAATTATAATATTTATGGCAGCGCAGCTTTATAAGTTCATAATCATTCCTTATATTTTAAATAATTATTATGCCGTATCACTTATCGCAGCTATAGTAATGGTTAATTTAATTTATTAATTAGTTTTCAGCTCTGTATTCTATTTTTAGATATTACTTTTCTATATGACGTAACGATTCATACGCACACATACGATCTCTTGTACAGAATAACTAACTACACCATAGACTAAGTTTTTTTTTTTATTGCGGACTATTACGTTGACTGTTATAATATCATGTTTCCTAAAACAAATATCGTCTTGGAAAACTATAAAATCTTTTAAACCGTTATAATTGGTTAATAGAATTAATGTTTTATATTTTTTACCAACGTTAGTTTAATAATGAAATTCTACAATTGTTTTCTTATAATATATGTTATCAACTACTTTTTTAATAGTTTTTAAATGTGCTGCTATTATTTATAATTTCAATTTAATTATATCANTCTTCTTGTGATTATATGTTTAACCCCAACTTATTATTGGCATATATACAGAAAATTGGTGGTATTGATAAATTACAAAAGCGGCACCATCTGCTACTCGCATCCGGCCCGCATCGCCGGAACCCTCGGCTTGTACTGCCAATGCAAAGCCATGTCGAGCTAGGCCACATTCCAATACATCTAAAGAGGCCGAAAACAGATATTCTGAGCGATGTTATCCAAATAATTCCTCAGCAAGAAAAACGGGGGGAGGGGGGAACAAGTACAAAGTGGAACGAAAATCAGGAAATAAAAATAAATTACTTAACAGCATTTTCAGGCGGATGTCTAAACTATATCGAAACACCTGGACTCGATCCACCAAACGTAATATTGAAATTAATAATAACTTGATGTCAATCAAAATCCTAAATTTAATTCAATAGAGTTTTAGAACCGGCACCCCCGACACCGTCTTTCATATTTCCTCTTTTCATACTTCCCAAGACCAATAAAAAATCGAATAATTTTCAACCTCAAGGCATTGAACAAGTACATAAAACAGTCGTTTTCACCTTTTCCACCATAAAAGAGTTTCCAATGTTTATAACAGATTGGAATGTCAAACTGGATTTGAGCCAGGCCTATTATCATCTATCAATGAGGTTTCTCGGGATCAGTTATCAGGGTCGTCTACTTTAGATGATATGTCTGTCGGGATCAGTTATCAGGGTCGTCTACTTTAGATGATATGGCTTAGCTGCACCACCGCGGATTTTTGCTTCAATCACAAACTGAATAGCCGAAATACTTCGCCAGAAGGGTCTGCGATTAGTGGTTATCTGCTTATACACCAGGGCAGAACACCTCCCGCCATCGGAGCAGAGCTCATCCATATTATCTGGAACCGCTGCGTTCATTGACAGTGCGTTTCCAGAGGTCTTTTTTGCCACGTACCATCTGGCTATGGAACGAGCTCCCTCCACGGTGTTTCCCGAGCACTGTGACATGTCCTTCTCCAAACGAGGCTTGTGGAGAGAATTAAGCAGTAGACAGCGGCTTGGCTCTGCCCCTGGCGTTGCTGAAGTCCATGGGCGACTGTATCTACTCACCTTCAGGTGAGCCGTATGCTCGTCTGCCTACAAGGGCAAAAGACTTGTTGAAATCTCAAGTAACTATACTGAGACCTTAGAACTCATATCTCAAGGTTGGTGGCGGCATTTACGCTGTAGATGTATATGGCCTCCAGTAACCACTTAGCACCAGGTAAGCTGTGAACTCGTCGACCCATCTCAGCAACCGGTTATGACACAGCTTGATAGACTTTCTGGGAATCGTATGGGACACCAAACCCAAGACATAGTCCCTGCCCAAGAATTTGCTCGTGCGATTTGCTGCCGGCGGTTGGAACCTAAAGCAGGCGCAAAGCCTCTTAGGATATCTCAACTTTGCGACTTTCATCACCCACCGGGGAAAGTTGCTTTGCCGAGTCCTTGCAGTACCACAGCAACAAGCTCAGGAGGTATCCTCATTTACCAAAGCAGTATTCGGACGAGGTACGTACAGAGCTGGATTGGTGGTTAGAGAAAGTCAGTCAGAGGACACCAATTCATCCACAGAGAATGGCCACGAACCACGTCATCACCGACGCGTCGGACATTCAGTGGGGAGCCCTTGTAAANTTCATACGCACACATACGATCTCTTGTACAGAATAACTAACTACACCATAGACTAAGTTTTTTTTTTAATTGCGGACTATTACGTTGACTGTTTTAATATAATATTTCCTAAAACAAATATCGTCTTGAAAAACTATAAAATCTTTTAAACCGTTATAATTGGTTGTAACAACACAACCAATAGAATTAATGTTTTATATTTTTACCAACGTTAGTTTAATAATGAAATTCTACAATTGTTTTCTTATAATCTTATAATATAATTATCAACTACTTTTTAATAGTTTTTAAATGTGCTGCTATTATTTATAATTTCAATTTAATTATATCAATTTTACTTTTCAAATCACGAAGACTGATTTTATCTATTGACGTTTTTGAATGTGTTCGTAATTGTTTTGACACGTTGTTATGTAATAATCACCAAGTATTTTAGTTTTGTTGTAAAATCTCGATTACTAAATATCTACTGGATTTCATTGTTTATTGTTGCAATACAAAGTTCAATTGAACGTCATTACAACAGACTCTAGTTAATTCCTTCACTGCGACTTCTTGATCACAACTTTCAAATAAAATGTCTAATTCAATTAACCTAACCGCTGTCATTATTGATTTTATAAACAAAAACTAATTATTTAATCCGCTATCTCGTACCAGTGTATTTTATTTTTGTAAACAATACAATCCAATCCACTAGTTAATTCAGCTCCTAGCTAGGCATGATACCTGACATAATCTGTCATTTTTATAATTTGGCGGGAACTTTCATTCGTGAGTCTAGAGCTGAAAATTTCTTACGGAATGTATATGACAGAGTGAAATCCCTAGCTTTAAAAAATAATGTAGAGCAATTAATTAATACGGCGTAGGCAATGGAAGGCAGGCGATTTGTGAGTGTACTAGTAGTATGTAGTGTATAATTATTTTGTAAATTAACAGCGCTGCGTCTCATGACACAGCGGATTCGCAAAATTATACATATGTATATGAAGAAATAAATTTATGTGAGACCATACGAGGTGTTTTTATTTATGGCAATTCTATATACCTACCAAATCTGTCTGTCTAATGAATCGTACCTTGGAACTGTACATATAACTTTAGTACTACGCTTCAAGCCGAATCATATTATGATTGCTGCGTGGCATATACAGGTAAGCCCGGGGTACCAAACCATTTTTTTTTTCTATTCTATCAGCCCATGGACGTCCACTGCTGGACATAGGCCTCCCCCAAGCCTCGCCACAAAGACCGGTCCTGCGCTGCCTGCATCCAGCGGATCCAAATACCAAACCATAAGGACTCGCAAAATGTTGCACTTACCAGTAATACTTACCACAGCAATAGTTTATTTTAACCATAACGGCAAATGAAAGACCTTCAAATAAATGGAACATATATATATACAAATAAAATATATTTTGAAAATGTTGTTGACACAAGTCGGATTCTTTTCCTGTTATCTATGGTATCACTAAACTTATAAATTTCACTATAATGGTTTAATCCAGAGTATTCGTCATCAAAATAGTCGTTCGTGAATTTTTTTTTATTTTTTATTGCTTAGATGGGTGGACGAGCTCACCGCCCACCTGGTGTTAAGTGGTTACTCGAGCCCATAGACATCTACAACGTAAATGCGCCACCCATCTTGAGATATAAGTTCTAACGTCTCAGTATAGTTACAGTCAGTATGAGGTACCTGTATAACCATTTAGATACATAAAAAATTTGGATCTGTCACACGATCGATCGAGTTTTCGTCTTTAAGCTGCGGATGACATTGAAGATACAAATTTGTGGACCGTTAAAAACATGCGGCAATTTTTTCAGTAACTGTCGGTTTATTGGAGCTTCTTATCTAGACAGCAAACAGTCGGTAAAAATCACGAAGATTGAACCACTAAATGAAACGCCATGCCACTTTTCACTATGAGAGAGAGAGAGAGAGAGAGAGAGAATTTGTTTTTATTTCTTAGATGTGTGGACGAGCTCTTAGCCCACCTGGTGTTAAGTGGTTACTGGAGCCCATAGACATTTACAACGTAAATGCGCCAACCCACCTTGAGATGTAAGTTCTAAGGTCTCAGCAAAGTTACAACGGCTGCCCCACCCTTCAAGCCGAAACGCATAACTGCTTCACGGCAGAAATAAGCAGGGTGGTGGTCCTACCCGTGCGGACTCACAAGGGGTCCTACCACCAGAATCAAGCTTAGAATGTGTTGTCAGTGTTAGTAAACGGCTTGCCAATGGCCCCACTGAGGTCCGTGAATAACGATAACAGCAGGTATATATATATAGAACATGAACAGCAAGAAAAAAGTTATAATATTCAACACCGATCAGACTCAGACACTGATCTTCATTAAAAACTATAATTTTACACGACTTAGGCTCTAACAATAAATTTGCTATCTAACTCAAAATCAAAGCTTCTCCCTTTCTTTTCTGACACGAATACCAAAAGCCGTCTTTTTTTAAACATGCACTCTATTTACTAATCAGAAAATGGTTTCTTCACATCTATTAGCAGCCAAAATTTAATTACCAAGAAGTTCTAATAAGAAATGAAAAAGTACTAAACACATAAAATACAAGTTAAATTTATGACAGAATTTAGAACATTAATGTAATTTTAAATTTCTGTAAATACTTCCGTAATTGTCGAGGAGTTTTACTAAGCTTATTAACTTATATTTAAAGAATGAAGCAAGTAGATACATCTACAATGGGTTTGATTAAGCTAATAAATCAAACAATTAAATCAAATTGATTAAAAGTACCACCAAAAAGTATATTAAAAGGTTAGTAGGAATGAGCTATTTATAGTATACAGTATGAATTACATTATACCTACAAAGATAAGCCGAGGAATACTCATTTGATTTCATTAGCGTTAAATTAAGAAGAGGACAGATGTTAATGACCACGTCCTAACCTCTATTTCTTATTCAGGGAATGTACTATAGTTTCGTGGGTAATATCATTATCCAAATATTCTGGCCGCAAAATGGAACAATGAATACGTATTGCTAGAAGTTAATTATAATATCCTAGTCTTTGAGATTACTTGCTGTAAGGGACGTTATTATTCATAGATGACTGAAAATAGTATTACACGCTTTCTTTCTATTTCATAGATTGGCGATCATCTCATATCCCACCCGATTATCAAGTCCATAAATAAATTCTGCCACCTACTTTGCCAGTAAATTCTATAAATTTGTATGACAACAATCAAACTCTTCAAACACTTCGCGGCAACAATAGATGGCTAGGATGTATCCCTGTGAGCTTTTTTCCTTACGCTGGTAGTTTGAGGCTATCCCACAGTTCTATATCCACTAAGTAATAGTAGCCTAGTTAAAAATACATACTGTTTACTTATATTTTTGCAATACAACTTATTTAGTTCAATCGAGGCTCGAGTTTTTATTTTAATAAAAATATCCACATCAATAAAATAGTGTTCAGTTTGGACATTTCTACAATAAAAGTGTCAAAGATTTTTTCACCTAAAATGCAACGAAAACTTTTGATGGAAATTTTGCGGTAGGCAGCGGCTTGGCTCTGCCCCTGGCATTGCTGAAGTCCATGGGCGACGGTAACCACTCACCATCAGGTGGGCCGTATGCTCGTCTACCTACAAGGGTAATAAATAAAAAAAAACAATCAAAATCAAAAGGTATATTATTATAGGTATATAAATAAATATATATACCTTATATAAAAATAGCATTAGAAATACACTCTCCATGAATCTCAGAGTTACAACGTAATTGGTAAGAAATATTCTAAGTCTTAGAGGCTTCACCGACGAGTACATTAAAATCTAATAAAACCGTACGTGAAAAGTACAGGGTATCGGGTACAAAATTAATTTAGCTGGCCCCTCCTTATGTCGTGTGCAAATGAAATTGAACCTCATTTCTTTGAGAAGCACGGGCAGGTCCGTACTCGAATGTAATTATGAAATAAGCCCGTTGAACTAACTATTTAAAAATTATCCCACCCGAAATTTCACTCGTGGCTTTTGATGACTAATAAATCTATCTAAAAAAATAGTCTATAGACACTAATAATACCAGTTGACCCTATTGAACTGCGCTTAATCATGAATAATAATAAGTATTTATTATTGATTATTTTTTTCGATTATTCAAGGTCTTAAATTACAACACACACACACGCCAAAAAAAACATTAAATGTTCAGGATATTTAAAGTGATTCTGAATACACCCCTGTGCTGTGGGGTTACGGATATTTGACTTTGTTTGAATTTCCGTTGGAGCAGAATATGGAAATTTAGCCGGCACGAGAAAGAAATGTGATACGGTGATCGATTTTAGCGTTAAAAAATGTGAGCGTCAATATTTTTTTTCTAATTTAATAACTTTACTTTTTTTCCTTAATATAAATAGGCACCGGTCTTCTTCAAATTTGTTAAAAACTTCCGTATATTTTATGTACAATATTAATCTATTACATATTCATATTATGTAGAATATCGAATTCATAATGAATACTTTAAATCACCAGCTTTATTCGAAGTCCGGTAGTCTCTTCTTCAATCCGTGTCCGCCTAATGCTGAGTGTAGGTCTCTTCGAATGCACCCCATTCTCTTCGGTCTCTGGCCTTTCACATCCAGTCTCTACAAAGCACTTTGACGAGGTCATCGATCCACCACGTTGGCTGTCTGCCCACTTTACGATGTCCAGTACGAGGTCTCCACTCCAGTACTTTTGTGCCCCACCGATTGTCAGTACGACGGCATATGTGGCCGGCCCACTTCCACTTTTTCCGACCAATGACTTTTGCTGTGTCAGTCAAACCAGTTCTCCTGCGGATTTCGGTATTGCGCATAGTAAATAACAAATAACATTACATAACACAACAAATTATATAACATTATATAGCACACACTATAGAACAAAAAATATTAAAAAACGCCATGGTCATTTTTTAAAAGGGAATTCCCTGCATTTTAATTTTTACTAGAGTAATTTAATCCTTTCCGGGCGCCCCAATTTAAATTGGTTTCGAATGAATGTTGCCATTGTTTAGTCCCACGGGTTAATTTGAATAAGTATTCTCCACTTAGCGTGTAATTAAATTTTGCGTCGCCATCACGAGTTTCAATGGAACATGATATTGATTTCCGTATCCTGTTTGAAGACTTATACGTTTTCGATTATAATTTATGTTTATTCGAGACTTTTTATTTATTTATTAGGTAGTTAGGCGAACGGCTCACGGCCAATCTCGTATTAAGTGATTTCGTCACCCTCTTGAGACATGAGGTATGAGCTCCATAGCATAATGGCCGAACCGAAAAACCTGATCTTATATGCTCGCAATATCTACGACCGGTATTTTTTATGGCGGCATCCTTACAACACCTTAAAACAGCCAGAGGCAGTGTTTTTGACGTCACCATTGAAAGCGTTACACACGTCGGCAGCAGTTCCTCAATGTTCGCATTTGTCAACGGCGATAAACGTGCCGCGGCTTTGAAAGACGACCGTCGCATACATTATCTTGCCCAGCGAGTACGAAAATGCCTTCCATCAGTTCCACTAACATTTTCATTAGACGCCTGCTGCTCTACCGCATGAAGCCTGCATTGGGGCCCTAGTAACCGTACTTCTAACTGCAAACTAAGCCATACATTTTCAATGCACATACCAGTATTTATTCTGCACTATCTTTGGTTGACAGTTAAAGAGGGACTTTTTGGCGGGAACGTGAGGAGTGAAGTTGTGTTGAAGTTTGTCTATTTGGTGTTTCTTCAGGTTTAAATGTGTAATAACGGTGGTTTATTAACTATTTAATATCTGTGAAAGTGCACAAATCGATGCCTCCAATGAACACTACTCTAACTAAAAATTTTGAAATTTTCGTTTTTCACGCAAATCGCTTCACTATGTTAAAAGTATTACAATTAATCATTATTGATGGGGTTCAAAGCAAGGGTAAATCAGCTAGCTACACAAAAAAACCATAAATATATCTGCAATAATAAAGATTTTATCAACTTTTTTCGTTTAAATGCTCCTCCTGTAAATCTACGAATTTGGAGTTAGCGTAGTGTTCATTGGAGGCATCGAAATGTGGGAAGATGAAACTAGGTCGCTGGACGTAACTTCACGGGAACCTCCCAAAAAGTCCACTGAAAAAACTTCAGTAAATGACCACCATTTTACTGAGATTATTTTTCACTCCATATCATCTCACCTCTTTTCATCCCAGTTGATTAATGTCTCAAATTATTCATCTTCATTTCATTTCATTTCACTCCATATTATCGTTTTTCATAAAAATAATAATATAAATTAAAATAAGATATGACTTAAAGGTCTTAGTTACCAGGTCTTAAAATCCCATAAAAAAAAGAGTTTGAGAAGGCCTTAAGCATTAAGTCCGCTAATTTAAATATAACATGAAGGGTAATATATAAAGCCCTCTGAGTTTCTCGCTAAATCTAGTTAACTGGTCGCAATTTCGATCCGTCAGTAGATTTATTCGCGAAGCATCTGCCCTTAAATAGCTAAATCGCTTTGGAAGACGCTTGGACTGCTGTTAGCAAATCCCACCCCTCCTGTATCCTGATGAAACCGGAATGACCTCCAGGCAAAATAACCAAAAAAGCGATTACTTACTGCAAAAAACGTCCAATGAAGATGTATAAAAAAATAAAAAACAATAATTATTATTTATTTTATTATCACAATCAACAAAGTCCGTTACGAAACATAGTAAGACAAACATACTACAATTATAATTATGTATTATAATTGATTGTTTTATTATAATCAAGATTTTTTTGGAGTTTCTTAATCCACTGACACAATTCCAAACAAGTGATTTTTTTTACTATTGTTAAACGAAAAAAAAATTATTGAGGAAGGTTCAATCAGAGATTCATTAAAATAACTTCATAGAGTCACATCTTAAAACCTAAATGATCTTTAGTGATTATTATAGTAAAGTATAGTAAAGTATTATATATTATATTGTACGTCGATATTATCACAAACAAATGCAAAATATTAATTAGCAATTTAATAAACATTTTTTTCTTTTTTCCCACTGTATTTTGGATTTATTTATAATTTTAGCTCCGTTCTTAAATTTGCTGCTTCGTCAAACACCGTAAAACAAATAATCTCGAAATTCTTAATTTAAAATCATTATTTACACTTATAAACTTAATTCAACTATTACAATAAGGCACTTTCATAAATGCTTAAAGTTTACATTTCACACGTCCTTTGACTAGTCTTCTAAACAAATCTTTAAAGTCATCTCTTCAAAGCGACTCTGAAAATGAATAGACACAAGATTTAATAGAACATTGATTTTAAAAAGTTTTTTGTTTGGAAAAAGAAAATCGATAATAAAACAAAGGGTTTTCCAATCGTCTTAGTATATACGAGCCTACTTCTTCAGCTATGACCATTCTCACCAACAGTTCCAGTAGTATCACTAAGTGACTGAGGCTGAAGACTCCATTCCTACAGAATGTCCGTGAGAAACTTCTGTTTTTTTTCCTCACTAAAACTAACTTTTATTTGTTGATGAATAACAGTAATCTACACCTACAATAGGTGGTAGGACGTCTTGTGAGTCCGCACGGGTAGGTACCACCACCCTGCCTATTTCTGATGTGAAGCAGTAATGCGTTTCGGTTTGAAGGGCGGGGCAGCCGTTGTAACTATACTGAGACCTTAGAACTTATATCTCAAGCTGGGTTACGTGGATTTACGTTGTAGATGTCTATGGGCTCCGGTAACTACTTAACACCGAGCGAAGAAATGGTATATGATAAAAGAGTATGGAAGGAGAAAACATGTTGCGTCGACCCCAGGTGACTGGGAGAAGGGCAGGAGAATGATAAGAATGTTAAGGAGCTATTCAAAGTACCAAAATCACGCTTTATAACCGACTTCAAAAGAGGAGGCTATTAATTCGACCACCATTTTTTATCTATGCATGTCCACCGATTGGGCTGTGAGCTCGTCCACCCATCTAAGCAATAAATAAAAAAAAATATGGATAGGAACGAAGTTTCTTATTATAAAAATATTAATTTTAAGTTCTATTCGAGGTATAAAGAAAATAAAACTGGAGGTTTCGCAACAACCCACGTTCATTCGGTAACGTGCGAACTTATTGTGGTACACTTCATTCACGGTTGTTTGCATAAGAGTTAGTGTATTGCGCAAACGCACGCTCTGAGATCGTGGTCAATGAATGATAAAAGTATGTTATTTTTTGTATGTTATTACAAAGTTAATTCGTACACTGTGTGCATTACTAATAAAAATCTTACGTTACGCACGTTTTTTCCCGGTTAGGGTACCCCTCCGCATCGTCCAATAAGAAACTTCGTTCCAATAAAAACCTAATCCAATGATACTCACTTTTTCTGAAATCCAAATTTACTCAGTAGCGTGGGCTGGTTGTTCGGCACGGATGTCGCTTTCCTTAATCCGGGTACTCTGCATCCGGGCCTCTTGGTACCGGTCGGCTTCGTGGTCGGCCGGTTAGTTTTTGTTACATCTAGGACTACGCCGCTGTCTTGAGATGAAACTACTGATGCCGACTCACCGAACGATTCCTGCACAATCAAATGACAGTTTAATGAACATAATGATAATGATTAGGTAAGGTTTTTATTTCGTTATGTGGGTAGATGAAAACTTATGATCCGAGTTCATTGTAGACTTTATGGCGGGAACGCGAGGAGTGAAGTTGTGTGATTTGTTTTGTTTTATCTATTTCGTGATATAGTGAGTTAATTTCGCCACTGCGGTCATCGAAAGTGCGTTTCCAGAGGTCTTTTTTGCCACGTACCATTCGGCTATGGAATGAGCTCCCCTCCACGGTGTTTCCCGAGCGCTATGACATGTTCTTCTTTAAACGAGGCTTGTGGAGAGTATTAAGCGGTAGGCAGCGGCTTGGCTCTGCCCCTGGCATTGCTGAAGTCCATGGGCGACGGTAACCACTCACCATCAGGTGGGCCGTATGCTCGTCTGCCTACAAGGGCAATAAAAAAAATAAAAAATAAAACTGTGGATATCCATGCCCTCATTTCGAAAAATAACTATAACAACACTTACAGGCAAGTCGGATTCGACAGAACCTAACCAATATAAACTAGCATAACAAACATTAGCATACCTGACTATCAACTGGAGTGACCAACGTCTCGTATGGATAAGTGTTCTCTATGACGGAGTCTTCCGTGTTTACGTCCAACGTTGGCGGCGAATCGGCCAACTTTTCAAGTTTAATCGAGACTGGATCCAATATTGGACTCGGAATCCGATCACTTATTAACTCGTTATCCGATCGCACCGTCACCTTGTTCGCTTCGGGCGAACGTATTTTAAAAGGATTTCGCGTAGATCCGGTTCTGTCATTAACATTATCCTCAACCTTCACGTTGGCCGTGAAGAATCTGCTCTCAACGACGTTTTCGTCCAACACAGTCCTCGGAAATCTACTAAACTTCCTCAATACGTTATTGTTTCTTAAGCATTTCTTGTACGACCTCTCTCTGTTTTCTAATATCGGTGATTTATCTTTATTCTCAATGTCCGACGGCGCGTCATGTTCATTGGTGACGCTTGTGATGATTTCAATATCGTCGTCCGTCTTATGTCTCTTGTTTGTTGGCTCTACGCAGTACATGGAACTCAGTGCTTGGATTGACAAGCTGAAACAAAAAGTCAAACTAAGATATATTTATGTACTATACTGAGACCATAGAGTTTAAGGTTTTTTTTTTGTTAAAGTATAAATAAAATAAATAAATAAAAGAACTCTTGTCTCAAGGTGGGTGGGCGGTATTTACGTTGTAGATGTCTATGGGCTCCGGTAACGACTGAACGCCAGGTGGGCTGTGAGCTTGTCCACCCATCTATGCAATAAAAAATATAGAAAAAAAACTCCCAAAAATAAAATGGTAGTCTGGCGATTTCTATGATAATAATAATCTGTAAATATTTTTTTTTAGGGATTTTTAGATTGCATACAATGCACTGCACTGCAATGCACAAATAAAAATCATCTGTCGCGTGAGTTCAACGACCTCAGACGAACTTTAGAGTTAGAGCGACCGTGTTATAAAATGTGTTATAGGTAAACAGTGTTATAGGAGGGTTACCTGTATAAAGGTTAAGTTAGAAAATAAGATAAAAATATGTCTACTTTGACAATTGTTTATCTCGCAATTAACTGTAGACTTATATTCTGATTATCGAACAGATCATTAATCAGTAATACTACAGGCTGCTGAAATAACTATTACCTTTCATCCTGTGTCTCCGGCACGTGCTTACTAACAAGATTGACTATTTTTCTCCTGGCTGTAGTCTGTATAGCGAACAAGGGCTCAGCCTTCGCTGGTTTCTGCCAAGGTCTCGTACTATTCAAATACGAAACGAACGTCGGCGACCATATACTGGGATGCGCGGACACTTCCCTCTCTATCCAACAGTTGTTCTGAGGGTATTGTACCTTGAATTAAATTTTAATATTTATTAGTGGTCCCCCAGTAGCCATCGACTATAATTAATTGAAATTATAAGTTTGTACACTATTATGATTTTATTGTCAGAGTTTTATAATCACAGATTTCGCCAAGACTACACTTTAAACAAATATTAATAAAGACGAACAATATTTAATCTATTCTTAATTTGACCACAGACTATAAGCAATAAGAAAAGTTTGACAATAAACAAATAGTATGCATGCGTGTGTGTGTCAAATACATGGTAATGTGTGTAATTTTTTTTTTTTATAATCAATAATGTATATATATTCTCTATAAGTGTGAGAAATTTCATACTCCTCCGTCCGCGTAATTTTCGTAAAAAAAGGGGTACAAAGTTTTTGCTTCACGTATTAATATCGCATATGCGGGGCACAAACTTTTTACTTCAAGTATTAATATCGCATGTGCGGTGCTATGAAGTCACTTATGCAATTTTTGTTAACACTGAACCGAGTATAAGAAAATACATTTTTTAATAGTTATTAGTGAGACGAGAGAGATATTTCCTTTTACTGATTGAGTTTAAAGTTATAGTTTAGATATTATCGTGTTATTTCTATAGCCTAAGAGAACTATTTAATAATTATATCGACGCTTGAAAGGCGAACGTGACTAAGCGACAATGCGTGAACTTTACACTAGACTAATTTAAAGATGAAATACTTGAAAAAAAGTTATATTTTAACGAATCTAGCTGTAGGATTGAAATGATTTTAATAGACCTAGAAATATAATTTTTTTTGCGCATCGAAAATGGTTATTGCCTATCATTTATGTACAAAGCAGTTATTGTCGCTTAGTCACGTTTGCCTTTCAAGCGTCAATATAATAAGATGTTGAATTTTCTAACGTTTCTCGTGAAAAATTACATAATTTGCATAAAGTGACGTTATCGCACCGTATGTGCGATATATAGATGTAATACTAGTAGTAGGATGCATAGCACAAACGTAGGAAAACGGAACCTGGCACTAGACCGGGATAACGCTAGGAAGACGAAGAATAAGATCTAATGTTGAAGCGGGCTTGATCTTGCCTTTGATACGTATCCTCGTTGAGCTATAGTTCCAATCCAGTGTCTTCCGAAGTCTATCCTTCAAGTAGACGGTTGTGAACATCGGAACGATGGTCTTTGAAATACTTTAAAGTTCCCTTCGAATTAAAGAAGTACAGTAAAACTACCCGCAAATGACGCATAGTTGGTACAAACTCAAGACATTTTCACACAACACAATCACTGATGTGTCGAAGCGAATTGTTTGCCATGTGTCAAAGATTGGTCCACAATGTTCTAGCGACACAGACCGCTGCTGCCATCTATTGACAAACAGCAAGAACTTAGTTCCAGACATATTAATAATTATTATTCTCGAGATCAGAAACAGACACACTCCAATTTAGTTTACAGCAAGAATCATTTTAAACTGATTCGTGTGTAGTTTTTATTTTTATTGTTTCTTATCTTATATCCTTTTATTTTTAAACCTGTATATGCTTTCGAGTTGTCGTGATGGACAACATGCTAACACAGCATCGAGTTTGACAATAGTATGAGCATTGTCATAGGGATTTAGCCCACTGAGTTTCTCGCCGGATCTTCTCAGTGGGTCGCGATTCCGATCCTACCCGTCCGTATGTAGCTGTAATAGCCCCTTAGGCTACCAACGAATAGGTAGGGGAAAAAAGGGTTTTCACAAAAAATCGTGGTCTAAGCTACAAGAGCCGGCTGACCATAGATTAACATAAAAATTACACTTACAGCTTTCCTAAAGTCTGGATGCCAATCGTCCATCTTCTTCAACGTAAACGGATCTAAATTACCCAACGCTAATTGAAACGCTGTATCCGCTTCTAACAGATCTCCTGCGTTCACGCAGAGCGCTTTCTCTGTATCTGAAACATACATAAATATATATACATTTTACTAATTATCCTTTATTTTTTATTATTGTCTTATCTTTTAGACTACGACGACTTTTCTTTTTATTGCTTAGATGGGTGGACGAGCTCACAGCCCACCTGGTTGTTAAGTGGTTACTGGAGCCCAGCGACATCTACAACATAAATGTGCCACCCACCTTGAGATATAAGTTCTAAGGCAGAAATAGGCAGGGTGGTGGTACCTACCCGTGCGGACTCACAAGAGGTCCTATCACCAGTAATTACGCAAATTATAATTTGCCGGGTTTTGATTTTTATTACACAATGTTATTCCTTCACCGTAGAAGTCAATCGTGACGATTTGCTAAGTACGTATTTCATTAGAAAAATTGTTACCCGCCTGCGGGATTCGAACACCGTTGCATCGCTAGATACGAATGCACCGGACGCCTTATCCTTTAGGCCACGACGACTTCGAAATGCTGAAGACTAATCAAAATCAGAGCAAGGACACACCATCTTCTTCGTGCGAAATTAAAACGAACAAAACTATTCTACTACTATGTCATAGAAGTCATGTATATCATGCCAAATAATATTATCCATATAATAATATGTATCTGCTCCAGCAGCGGTGACTATTGACTATTTAGAGGTCTATACAAAAACATAACTGTACCTTCATCGTCTGGTTCAGTCAGCCTCAGCATTTTCCTTTCAATAGGATCATACACGTACTGATGTTTGAATGTAGCTTCTGCTTTTAGGAAATTCTCTCTGTATTCGTCGGTAACGATCAACGACATCCGATTGAAAAAATTTGGCAGTTTTCTTAATGCCTGTAAAAAAGAAAAAGAGCTTAATGTAGTGTAAGCAACTTTATGATTTGTGTCATGAGAGTGTGTCCCGTGAGCCCGCGCCCTGCCTATTTCTGCCGTGAGACAGTAATGCATTTCGGCTTGCAGGGTGAGGCAGCCGTTAAGTTATAAAACTCATGTCTCAAGGCTGGCACTTATAAGGTTTGTTGATGTGATAAAACATTATTACTGTTTTCAAGGTTTCCCGTGTTTATTGTTTCCGACGTTTCGTATGCTCTAGTTTTTGGGGTCACGGCCGGCCAGCGTACTAGTCTAGTGTTGAATATTGTGCTAACTACCGTCAAATATTAACACATAACTTAAAAAATTAAATAAGATCATTATTATGGACATAATTTGGAAAATCGCTTTCATTACACAATGAAACAACTGAGTAATATTTATATCATCAAGTAGAACAGACGGAATGACATAATAAGATCTTTTTTACATTATAATGATGTTTGACAAAGCACTAATTAGATAGATATTGTTATATTTCCCAACAAATGTTGCAAATTCAAGGTTTCAAAATCGGTGCTATTATAATAAGTTAAGTTTAAGTGCGTAATCATAAATGGTATGTATGAAAACCCAACTGAGTATCTCTAATTTGATGGTAATCTAAGTTAATCTAAATAGATATTTCAAGCATTAAAGGAAGATTACCAATATTATTAAATACATTATTTTCTATTAATATAAATAAATGAAAAATTTCAGTTTATACGGTGATTATTGTGTGATAAGAGTCTGGAAACATCACTACACACAATGAGTCATGAAAAATCACGGTTGTAGTGGAACAATAACTACACATTATTGCACCATAAATTTGCCTGAACAACTGTAACCGCCCATACCAGCTTTCACATAGCCTTATCAATAGTGTACTTACTTATAAAGCACTTCAACATCATCATCATTATTTCCTATTACCCTCTGCCTCAAACCCTTCCATTTACATCGGTCTTGGGCAGTCTGTTCTAGATCCACCCACGTCATGCCCAAGACCCCTATCTCTTGCTCCACCGAGCGACGCCAAGTTGTTCTGGGGCGGCCTCTCTGCCCTTTGCCAGACACTTTCCAGGTCAGTGCTCTCTTTGATAGGTGAGTATCGGGCTTTCTCAGTATGTGACCAATCAAATGCCACTTCCGCGTAAGGATCTCCTTCTGCACTGGTGTCTGCTTGGTAATTGGTATAAAACACTTACATTAGCAAAATTTGGATCCTGTGTTGCAACAACGAATTGTCTAGATTTAGCCAATCCTATGCCTGGTAATGAGGCTAGGTAATCACACCCAGACATTATGCACATCCTCCTGAACTTGTCAAAAGTGTAGTGTTGTATCGGACATTTCATTACGTGAGGCAACTTCGATGTTTCAACCAGAGTTCCTGTACCATGGAGATCCATTTTGAAGAGGACCTAAAAACAATTTTGTGAATTCCCATTACATATTGACATTTGTTTTTAACCTACACTATCTTTAACAAAAAATTTTATAAGAGCTAATTTGTTGAATATTAAATTGCATTTTTTGTAAATCAGTTTTATGTCCAATAAAAAATTGTTTGAAAGCATCTGTTTTAAATTCCACATTCACAAGTATTATAACCGTATCTCTGATTTTACACGTCATTACGGGTCCTCCCGATCCATTAACGGTACTTTTAGGTACCTCAAGGACCAGTCACCGTCCTCGCTGAATCCGTCGCTTGCAACGAAGGGCTCGGCGAGTAAATGAACCCATCGATACAGTCCACTGAGTTTCTCGCCGGATCTTCTCAGTGAGCGTTTCCGATCCGATGGTAGATTCTGCGAAGCACGGCTCTTGCTAGGGCCAGTGTTAGCTACACCTCCTGGTTTGAGCCCCGAGAGCTCACCTACACGCTAAGGTAACGCTGATATAGCTACTATCAGCAAAGGAAGAAAAATAAAAAATGTGTGTGTGTCCGCTCCGACGCACGACTGGAGTTTACTGGATATAAAAAATTAAACGAAACAATACGAGAAATAGTTCTATATTACGACAACACGATACACTACAGATTATTAACAAATTAACGAGACACAAAACAAACGACTAACAAATATATGAAAATACANCACTGAGTTTCTCGCCGGATCTTCTCAGTGGGTCGCGTTTCCGATCCGGTGGTAGATTCTGCGAAGCACGACTCTTGCTAGGGTTCGTGTTAGCAACATCGTCAGGTTTGAGCCCCGTGAGCTCACCTACTAAAGTTAAGGCTACGCTGAAATAGCCGCTAGGGCTATCAGCTTAGGTAGGAAAAAAAAAAAAAAAAAAAAAAATGCAATGAACATTCGTTGGACTGCGCTTGCCTGGTGCACTTACTATATCCTTGTTACGTTGTGTGATTCAGTGACTGTTGTACGTACTGGTTAAAGTTGGACAAGTGTTAAAGTGAATTGTTAAGATAACATATTGTTGATTAAATCAGGAATCAAAAAGTGAGATCGTTTTACTTGGTGTTCAACAAGATAATGTCTACCCTCAAGCTTACAAATATATATATTTTTTTAGTAATTATTCTTTATTTTTTATTATTGTCTTATCTCTTAGACCACGACGACTCTTCTTTTTATTGCCTTGATGTGTGGACGAGCTCACAGCCCACCTGGTGTTAAGTGATTACTGGAGCCCATAGACATCTACAACGTAAATGCACCACTCACCTTGAGATGTAAGTTCTAAGGTCTCAGTATAGTTACAACGGCTGCCCCACCCTTCAAACCGGAACGCATTACTGCTTCCCAGCAGAAATAGGCAGGACGGTGGTACCTACCCGTGCGGGCTCACAAGAGGTTTTACCACCAGTAATTACGCAAATTATAATTTTGAGGGTTTGATTTTTATTACACAATGTTATTCCTTCACTGTGGAAGTCAATCGTGAGCATTTGTTAAGTACGTATTTCATTAGAAAAATTGGTGCCCGCCTGCGGGATTCGAACACCGGTGCGTCGCTAGATACGAATGTGCCGGACGTCTTATCCTTTAGGCCACAACGACTTCGAAATGCTGAAGACTAATCAAAATCAGAACAAGCACACACCATCTTCTTCATGCGAAATTAAAACGAACAAAACTATTCTACTACTATGTCATAGAAGTCATGTATGTCATGCCAAATAATATTATCCATATAATAATATGTATCTGCTCCAGCAGCGGTGACTATTGAATATTTAGAGGTCTATACAAAAACATAACTGTACCTTCATCGTCTGGTTCAGTCAGCCTCAGCATTTTCCTTTCAATAGGATCATAGACATACTGATGTTTGAATGTGGCTTCCGCTTTTAGGAAATTCTCTCTGTATTCGTCGGTAACGATCAACGACATCCGATTGAAAAAATTTGGCAGTTTTCTTAAAGCCTGTAAAAAAGAAAAAGAACTTAATGTAGTGTAAGCAACTTTATAATTTGAGTCATGAGAGTGTGTCCCGTGAGCCCGCGCCCTGCCGTGAGACAGTAATGCATTTCGGCTTGCAGGGTGAGGCAGCTGTTACGTTATAAAATTCATGTCTCAAGGCAGGCAGCGGCATTCACTTTGTTGATATCCATGAGTTCCGCTTACAACTGAACACCAATTGAACCTTGAGTTTGTCCACTGCTGTTTTTTTAATCAATAAAAAAAACCAGTGTATTTAGGCACTTGTGAGGTTGTTGATGTGATAAAACATTACTGTTTTCAAGGTTTCCCGTGTTTATTGTTTCCGACGTTTCGTATTCTCTAGTATTTGGGGTCACGGTCAGTCAGCCTATTAATCGTCTAGTGTTGAATATTGTGCTAACTACTGTCAAATTTTAACACATAACTTAAAAAAATCGCTTTCATTACACAATCAAACAACTAAGTATTATTTATATCATCAAATAGAACAGATGGTATGACATAATAAGAACTTTATTTACATTGTAATGATGTTTGACAAATCACTAATTAGATAGATATTATTATATTTTCCAGCAAATGTTGCAAATTCAAGGTTTCAAAATCGGTGCTATTATAATAAGTTAAGTTTAAGTGCGTAATCATAAATGGTATGTACGAAAGCTCCACTGAGTATTTCTATAATATGTTGCTAATCTAAGGTAATCTAAATAAGATATTTAAAAAAAAGCATTAAAAAAAAGATAACCAATATTATTAAATACATTATTTCCTATTTATATAAATAAATGAAAAATTTCAGTTTATACGATATGATTGTGTGACGAAAGTTTGGAAACATCACTACACACAATGAGACATGAAAAGTCAAAGTTGTAATGGAACAATAACTACACATTATGGCACCATAAATTGCCTGAACAACTGTAACAGCCCATACTGGCTTTCACATAGCCTTATCAATAGTGTACTTATAAAGCACTTCAACATCATCATCATTATTTCCTATTACCCTCTGCCTCAAACCCTTCCATTTACATCAGTCTTGGGCAGTCTGTTCTAGATCCTCCCACGTCATGCCCAAGACCCCTATCTCCTGCTCCACCGAGCGACGCCAAGTTGTTCTGGGGCGGCCTCTCTGCCCTTTGCCAGACACTTTCCAGGTCAGTGCTCTCTTTGATAGGTGGGTATCGGGCTTTCTCAGTATGTGACCAATCAAATGCCACTTCCGCGTAAGGATCTCCTTCTGCACTGGTGTCTGCTTGGTAATTGGTATAAAACACTTACATTAGCAAAATTTGGATCCTGTGTTGCAACAACGAATTGTCTAGATTTAGCCAATCCTATGCCTGGTAATGAGGCTAGGTAATCACATCCAGACATTATGCACATCCTCCTGAATTTATCAAAAGTGTAGTGTTGTATCGGACATTTCATTACGTGAGGTAACTTCGACGTTTCAACCAGAGTTCCTGTACCATGGAGATCCATTTTGAAGAGGACCTAAAAACAATTTTGTGAATTCCCATTACATATTGACATTTGTTTTTAACCTACACTATCTTTAACAAAAATTTTGATAAGAGCTAATTTATTGAATATTAAATTGCAATTTTTGTAAATCAGTTTTATGTCCAATAAAAAATTGTTTGAAAGCATCTATTTTATAATTCCACATTCACAAGTATTATAACCGTATCTCTGATTTTACACGTCATTACGGATCCTCCCGATCCATTAACGGTACTTTTAGGTACCTCAAGGACCAGTCACCGTCCTCGCCGAATCCGTCGCTTGCAACGAAGGGCTCGGCGAGTAAATGAACCCATAGATACAGTCGACTGAGTTTCTCGCCGGATCTTCTCAGTGAGCGTTTCCGATCCGATGGTAGATTCTGCGAAGCACGGCTCTTGCTAGGGCCAGTGTTAGCTACACCTCCTGGTTTGAGCCCCGAGAGCTCACCTACACGCTAAGGTAACGCTGATATAGCTACTATCAGCAAAGGAAGAAAAAATTATAATAATAATAATAATTTATATACGTATTACCTTAGTACATCCAAACAGTATGAGATCAGAATCTTCAGTTATCACTAATTGTGCTATGTTCTTTATGTTGAGGTAGGCTAACTGAGCGTCTGCTTCGTATGGAGCGACAATACAATCTACATTCATTTTCCTGCACTCCTTAATAAGATCCAGTGCCATGGCGTGAGTGATATCGACACTACGACGCAGGTATGAACGGGCTTCTTCTATCTGAGGATAGCAGATGTAATGTTTGTGATTTATAATACGACTTTTAATACGAAATTAAATTATTATTATTGAAAAATATTCTCATGTCATACTTTTAACACTTAAAACTTTATACATTAAATTCTAAGATAAGGAACGATGGGTTAGTTCTTAACCCCATCCATAAATAGTTTTGTTTAGGTAGGGCATTTTTTAAGCCATGTGTATGTAAATTAACTACACAATGAAAGCCTGAAACACATTCTCCTCCACTACTTTACCCGGCATCGAAATAAATAATTTTAATCTAAAAAGAATTGTTCTGTTAATTTATAAGCATTTACTTACCTTTCCTAAACTTAAAAGCTCTGCTGCCCTTTTCTTTGAAATATTTCGAGATCTGCAAAATAACACATTACATTGCAGTGAACATTTGAATAGAACTAGATAGATAAAAAAAGTATCCAATGAAATATTTGTGGTAAAAGACTCCTTAGAGAACATTATTACAAGAGTGTGCCATCATTTTGTTCAGCAATTGTCATAATGCTGTCATATGGTTTGATTGCTTTGAGTGTTTGTATACTGAATTGTATATAGATAGAATAAAATAATTAATTATATTAGAATAAGTAGCAACTACTGTTGGCGCCGTTGCGATGGATGTTGGGTGCAAGGCTTATATCAATAAGAGTGGACTGTATTTAAAGCTGGTTTATTAATCGGATCAAAGTTAAATCAGTTTTACGTTTTTTTAAAGTTAATCTGAACTTAAATTCAATCATGAAATTTTGTATTTTTTCTTTATTTTTAATTTGGGTACTACCTAAGACATTTTTTTTGTGTCCCCAGTAGTTCTACTATGAGGTGTTTATCCTTTCTTTCTGGGACACCCTGTATATAAACCAAGTGCCAGCTATTATTAGATCATCCATGAGCTTCACTGCATATAAAAATTCAGATTGGTTCCCGGAGATGCCAAAATTAGCCAGCAATTTGGACATAACATACATAATAACAGTACATGCTAACCTATTTTCCTCGGTTACTTGGTACATGAGAAAAGGAAGAAATACTTCAAATATGTTCGATAAGATTGGTTTATTCTAATATTTATTTCAGATATACATATTTTAATGTGGTCATCACACACAAGTAGAAACTACATGTACAGGTAGACAATAAAAACTGGAAAATATAACTTACTCTCGCCTTTTTGATTCTGTCATTGCTTTAGCTGGGAGATGTCGTCCATCAAATACTAAGATCGGTTTTATGTTCTTAGACAGAAGCATTGTCACATATTTCAAACAGTACTTTATATGCCTGCAAAATAAATGTTGTATACTTGTTATAAAATAAATACATGATGTAATGGGACAATTTAGAGACCTTAAAATACTTAAATAATACATAAACAGAAAATAATATTTACTTATTAAGCTAAGCAAATACAAGTAGCTTTCTTGACTTTAAGCATTTGACTCATAGATTCAGCATATTAGATCATTTTAATTATGAAACAGTGCAAATTTTTTTTATCATGAATATTCCTATATTTGTTGTCAGGAAATTTTTTATTACATCCTGTAGATTTGATTGGACCTCATTTTTTGACTTGATCTAGTAAATGTCACATTCAATTTTATTTCTTTTATTTATTGCTTAGGTGGGTGGACGAGCTCCCAGCCCACCTGATGTTAAGTGGTTACCGGAGCTCATAGACATCTACAACGTATATGCCACCAACTACTTTGAGATATAAGTTCTAAGGTCTCAGTTTTTACAATTAAGGGCTGCCCCACCCTTAAAACCGAAACACATTACCTCTTCATGTCAGAAATAGGCAGGGTGGTGGTACCTACCCGTGCGGAATCATAAGACATCCTGCCATCAGTAATTCCGCAAATTATAATTTTACTTCTTACCGCTTTTACTGTATTCAAACTTACATGTCAGTCTCCTCTCCTCGCACCAGCTTGTCAGCACATGCAAAAGCTCCTTTATGAAGCCAGCAATAAGAATCAATAGCAACTGTACAACCGCTGAATTCACTAACATCAGTCCGGCGGGAAGCCTTTTCAATAAATGGTATCAAACCAGTGATACCCATATTAACAAATATTAACACGCGTTCGCTAATTAGTTTGTCTACGGAACTAGCCGGGGAACCCTCTAATTACTCGCGTCTTGTTAAACTGTTGTTGTCGAATCATTTTGATGTTTGGTTTTTATTCTAAGTTGTAAGCACTTTACTGATTACTCTTCCTTCAAAAGTTCAAACAGCGGGAATGCGGGTTTTTATCATTTAACACTTGACATTGACACTTGACAGCAATGACAGCGCATTCCTATGATCTCCGAAATTTTTGGTTTTTTTTACAATAGAAAATAATCGATGATAGATTTAAGAGACCTTAAGATGTTTTCGAAAGCCTTAATGTTAATTAATTCTTCTTCTTCTTCTTCTTAGTCGAAAACTCCATTGCTGAAGGTCGTGTCCCTGAAAGCCCTTCGTGGCTCTTTGTACCATCAGCTTCCATTTTCTTCGGTTTTCGGCTTCTCTCAGGGCGTTCGCGTTCAAATTAATTAAAGAATACATTTTCCAATAACACACAGTTTTTTAATTAATTCTATTATTATTCACTGGGACATTATTATGATTGTTTTTAAAATTTTAAAATTCAATTCAATTTAAATTTACAATCATTACTTTGTTGAACTTCCAGCTCCGATTTTGTAACGTTATTTTTACGTGCTTTTTTTTAAATAAAATTATAATGATGTTATAATTTTGTCAAGAAAAAAAAGTATCAGCTAGATATTATTTTTAATAAGTAATATTATAAACACAGTATTTTTAACTGTGTTTTTGAAGGTAGATGAATAAAAATACACGGTATCGTAACTTAAACATGGTTTGACCTCTTTGTTTTATTTAAAAGCATAAAATTACAAGACCGGTCGTAGTAGATGCCCAAAAAGTTCTATTAAATGTGTGGAGTGAACTAAAATGAAACTGTATCCACGAATTTTTTCTTCAGCCGCAGCCTTCGCTTTAACTTGTGTAGTATTCGCAGCAGCCTATTTCTATAAAAGTCGAAACACAGAATTAAATGAAGTCATGGTGTTTTGTAAATTACATTTAAATGCCTACAATTGTTTCGATAAATTAATGAGNAGATGCCCAAAAAGTTCTATTAAATGTGTGGAGTGAACTAAAATGAAACTGTATCCACGAATTTTTTCTTCAGCCGCAGCCTTCGCTTTAACTTGTGTAGTATTCGCAGCAGCCTATTTCTATAAAAGTCGAAACACAGAATTAAATGAAGTCATGGTGTTTTGTAAATTACATTTAAATGCCTACAATTGTTTCGATAAATTAATGAGTTTCATAGAAGCAGCGAAGCATAACATTAAAGTTTGTATGCCTGGGATACACAATGTAGCAATACAAGGACGCTTAGTTGAAATGCTGAAAAAGAAAAATATCAAGATTTCAATTGTAATAGATCAGTCCGGGTGCAACGAACCAAATGATGTCTTCATAAAGGAACTTTTAGATGCTGGTGAGTAGCGAATTTTTATCATAGTACTTATTTCACGATATAAACATGACTATACATAGTCAAGCAGAAAAGCTTGAACACTATACTACTTGCGAGCTTCCAGGCTTATATAGGGTGGTAATAAGATTTGCAAGTTTAACGAGAAATACTGAAATGATAAAAATAGAATCAGACAGATCAGACATAAAATCTATTTTCTCCCGCCAACAAGATGTCGGTGTCCGTCACCTGTACCTTCAATCCATAGCGTGTTAAGAATTTCGTCTCTCTTCCTCTTTGATTTCAGGTGCAGTAATCAAGTACATTAATACAGAACCGTATACAATGCAACATAAATTCTGTTTGATCGACGACAAAGTTTTAATGACAGGTACACTAAACTGGGGAAACGATCGATCGTCAGATCACTGGAACTACGTCTACATTACAAGCAAGCCAAAGCTAGTTGAACCAGTCAGCAAAGAGTTCAAATATATGTGGCTCAGTTCAAAAGATTTGAACTATTCCCAGTTTGATAGCAAACTTATCAACGAAGATGAGTGTTGTAACACAGAAGTCGTTAATCTTACAGAAAACTATAAATCAGTCCCGTTTGGAAATAAAGAGACGCTGACTTCTGAAATATGCATAGTGTAATTTTAGTACTGGCTACATTTGGACCTAATTCAAAAATAACATTTTGTACGCATGCGAAGCAAGTAACTGTGAGGGCTGACTAATTTTATAAAAATCGCTTGGATTTAAACTATGATTTTAACAATAACATATTTTACAAGTGTTCTGTCGTCAGAAACATGCCTTTGAATTTTGAATTCAATTTTAAAATGGAAAGACTAGGTATAGTAGTTTGCGATTGTAGACTGATTTTATTTTATTTGTTTTTTAATTAATAATACACGGGCGAAGCTGGCCTTTGCCATCTTTCCATGTCCTCTTACTATATTTCTACTTAAATCTTAAATTTTCAATTATAGAAACTACTTTTTAGAAGAAAAGTGTTTCTACATTCTTTAATTTTCGTCATTTTATTTTTCTACATTATGTGTCACTGCATTTTCTATTTTGCCTTTTTATCTTCATAAAACTTATTTAGGTCAGCTTTGAAATTTTAATTTGTTTTAATATTTTTAATGTAGTTATTTATTCATGTTTTTGTATCATAAAATTAAATATTCGAAATTTGAACTTTGGCGTGCTTTCANAAAGTGTTTCTACATTCTTTAATTTTCGTCATTTTATTTTTCTACATTATGTGTCACTGCATTTTCTATTTTGCCTTTTTATCTTCATAAAACTTATTTAGGTCAGCTTTGAAATTTTAATTTGTTTTAATATTTTTAATGTAGTTATTTATTCATGTTTTTGTATCATAAAATTAAATATTCGAAATTTGAACTTTGGCGTGCTTTCATTTCGCTATTCTGTCAAAAAGGCAAACAGTTGGACTTCTTTAGCAGAAACCTCTTTATTAATAATATTATGAACTAAAAAGTACGTATACTTATTATAATATGATCTGTATCTAAATTTGAATACACTTATTAGATTCGAACCGTTGTCGAAGGGATAAGACACCCGTTGCATTCGTGTTGAACGATTCACCGGTATTCGAATCCCGCATGTGGGTACCAATTTTTTAAATTGAAACACCTACTTAACAAATGTTCACGATTGACTTCTACGGTGAAGGAATAACATCGTGTAATCAAAATCAAACCCGCAAAATTATAATTTGCGTAATTACTGGTTGTTGGCTTCATAAAGGAGCTTTTGCCTGTGCTGACAAGCTGGTGCGAGGAGAGGAGACTGACATGTAAGCTCGAACACAGTAAAAGCGTAAGAAGTAAAATTATAATTTGCGTAATGACTGGTGGTAGGACGCCTTGTGAGTCCGCACGGGTAGGTACCACCGCCCTGCCTCTCTAATATATTAAGTGTATAATCTATGGCCCTGCCTATTTCTGCCGTAAAGCAGTAATGCGTTTCGGTTTGAAGGGTGGGGTAGCTCATGTACTGTTAAAACTGAGACCTTACAACCAACGTCTCGAGGTGGGTGGCGACATTTAAGTTGTAGATGTCTATGGGCTCCGGTAACCACTTAACACCAGGTGGGTTGTAAGCTCGTCCACCCAATATGCAATAAAAAAAAAACTACTTAAATGGCAAGGGTCGAGAACTTAATGTTTGAAGCCCAGCTTATTTTCCTTCTAAGTGACCACTGCGACAAGCGACAGCAAATTGCAGTATGTAAACCACTAATATTCCAATACCAAGAAACAAAAAAAAATCCCTTCATGGATTTTGGAAAAATTGAAAAAAAATCCCTTCATGGATTTTGGAAAAATTGAAAAAAAATCCCTTCATGGATTTTTTTTTGTTTCTTACCTAGTTAATTACCTCGAAGGGTTATGGTAGATTCGCTCAACGAATAGGTGAGCTTACGGAGCTCTAACCTGGGAAGTTGCTAACACTGGCCCTAGCAAAAGCAGTACTTCGCAGAATCTACCACCGGATCGGAAACGCGACCTACAGAGAAGATCCGTCGAGAAACTCAGTAGGCTGTGTCTGAGGGTTAATTTGCTCGCCGAACCCTTCGTCGCAAGCGACGGGTTCGATCAGAGCCGTGACCGGTGCTTGAGGTACCTAAAAACAGCCATAGTGAATCGGGAGGATCCGAAATGAAGTGTTGAGGATGACGGCAACTGTTTACCATTCGGTCAATCAAGCGACCAGATTTTCCAGCTGTTACATTTGAACGTTGAAAGTATGTATAACATTATATAATGAAAATCAAACCCGCATTTTTTTTATTCGTATGGTGTAGTAATGGTAGGTAGCTACTGACTGGCCTGTTTCTGCCAAGAAGCAATTATTTATTCGGTTTGAGAGGTGGGTCAGCCGTTTATAATGAAAACATAAACGACATTTCTCATTAAATTAATAATATAAAATTAAATAAATAATAAAATTACTTCCAGCTAAATATAAACCACAATGCATGTTTGGCTAATCGTTGTATACTCATACATTCTATAGTTAGCTTCTTCTTCTTCTTCCTAGTCGTATACTGTTGACAGTGGTCCTGGCCATGCATCAGTCGAATACTGCGATACCGATGCTCTCGCGATGCCACATCCTTTTATTTTAGTCATATAATAGGAATCGCCTACATATGACATCACCCACCAGTTGACTAAATATTTCATTTTTATTTTTTATTGCCCTTTTAGGAAAACATGCATACGGCCCACATGATGGTTATCGTCGCTCATGGACGTCGGCAATGTCAGGGGCAGAGCCAAGATGCTGCCTTCCGTTTAATACTCCACAAACCTTGTTTGAAAGACATGTCATAGCGCTCAGGAAACACCGTAGAGGGGAGCTCATTCCAAAGCCGTTTGGTACATGGCAATAAAAATCTCTGGAAGCACACAGTGGATGAACGCAGCAGTTCTGGGTAATATGGATGGACTCTTTCCGGTGGCGGGCGGTACGGTGGTAAAAACGAGATAGTGGAATCATCTCAAATTATTTTCAAAGTATTACATAACATAGATAAAGAAACCTGGTTCTGTATTTTGAGAGTAATTCTTCTTAAATTTCAGTAAAACCATAATTATTTTCATGTACTTTTTATTAACAAACTTGACAATAATTATAGTAATGCAGTATTTTATTACATATGCTACTTCAGTTTAATTGCTTGGCCTGAGATAATTAAAGATCTGTTTTTGCTACATACCTCATTTCTCATCATCAAACCAATGATAGAAAGTTTCGAGAACTACAATTATTTCTTACATAAAAGGGCAGGATTTGTTGCAGAAAACCAGTGCATGTGGTATTTACTGTTTAATGCTCAATCCGTGACATAAGCTTAAACATAAGTTGTTATGTTTAAGCTTATATTATCTTACCAAAATAAATTGACAGTTGCTCTAAAAATTCCAATTTTATATTCTATTAGCCAGAACTCTTCAATAAATAAATAAAATAAGAGCTAGCAAAATCATCTTAGCTGGCTGTTTTGACTGTACACTTATGTACATATATTTGTATCATGAATCATGCCATACTGGTGGTAGGACCTCTTGTGAGTCCGCGTGGGTAGGTACCACCACCCTGCCTATCTCTGCCATGAAGCAGTAATGCGTTTCGGTTTGAAGGGTGGGGCAGCCGTTGTAACTGTACTTGAGACCTTAGAACTTATCTCAAGCTGGGTGGCGCATTTACGTCGTGGATGTCTATGGGCTCTAGTAACCACTTAACACCAGGTGGGCTATGAGCTCATCCACCCATCTAAGCAATAAAAAAATATTATTATGCTTTAACATACAAACATCTTATTTGAGATTTATTGGTGGAGACCAATTTTAGTATAATATCGGTGGAGTCATTTCAATGAAACTACACCCAGTTGGTAGCATGGAGCATAGTTACTTCGATCTTCAGACAGCCATTTATGTACATTTAGGCACATTTTGACCATTTATGACATTACAATAATATTATTATTTTAGTTTAGACTCATATATTAAGATATTATTATATCTCAATTAAAGTCACCATTGTGATAAAAGTAAATTATTCTCCACCCCTAAGTGCCTTATACTTTGTAATCTCATTAGGGAAGGTCTTCGATAGCTCAGAAAGTAAATGAGTTTTGAATCGCTTGTATGAATCAATTTTTCCTTTCACCTCTTCATTTTTAGCCAATGCTTTATCTATGCAGTCCTTTGTGTAGAGCTGTGGGTTACGGCCTTGATCAATGTAACTGAAATAGAAAATTTTACTGTGTCATATAAAAACTGCAATAAATCCTTTTATATCATTTCATTTTGACAAACACACTTCAAACATAAACTTCATTGTTGATCCTAAAAGACTAACTCGACAATAGACCAACTTACCAACCTTTTTTACAAATTGACCTTCTTGGACTACCTGTTCTTACTCCCTGCATTATTAGCAAACATAAAAGTTCTTCACTTTTACTTACTCAAAGACTTCTGTTGGTACGTGGATATCGTGAACTTGTGACTTCAATTTGTCAATTTCCTGCAATCCGGTCACTAAGGACTGACTAAAGAACAAAAAATTGGAAAAGATAATTATTTATATGATTAAAAACTTCTAGGCACCTATTGTATAATGGTACCATTTGACCTATTAAATTCAACTCTCAAAAATAATAACATGCATACATACTGGTGGCAGTGCATATCTTTTATAAGATTTAGACACTGCCATCTTGCTTACGACGGAAAGCAGATTGTTTTCCAGATTTTAGATCTATACTCAATATACGAGACATAGGCACCTTTTTTCCTACCCTTGCTGATAGTCTTGAGAGGCTATTTCAGCTTCTCTTTGATGTGTAGGTGACCTCACGGGGCTCAAGTCGGGAGTGTTGCTAACACTGGCTCTAGCAAGAGCAGTGCTTCGCAGAATCTACCACCGGATCGGAAACGCGACCCACTGAGAAGATCCGGCGAGAAACTGGGGGGGCTGTGTTTCCTTAGGTTACTTTACTCCTCGAGCCCTTCGTCGCAAGCGACGGGTTCGGCGAGGACGGTGATCTGTGCTTGAGGTGCCTAAAAGCAACGTTAATGAATCGGGAGGATCCGTAATGACGTGTTTAGGGCGACGTAGACTGTTTACCATTCGATCCACCGGATCGAGTACGTAATTACTGGCGGCCACGACAACAGGATTTTCATGTCGTACCGCCTTCTCAATAATTTTTATTATTTATGTTAGTTTTCAACTTACATTTTTTGATTCAGTACACTTTGCCCCTGAGGTTGAAAATCACTGACGATTATACGAATTTGTCTCACATTTTCAATGAACATTTCAAGTTGAGTTTCAAGATTTTCTAAAGGAGACGACATGCTGTTCTTTATTGAGATTTGTACGAGTTATAAAATAGCGGTACGCCGTTCTAAAATTCTTTATTTATTAGTTTATTGAACCTCACCGTACTACTAAATCATAAATAAATAATACACTTCAGTTTTAGTAAAAAAATTATAGGTATGATATTTACGAAATTCAATGATTTACAAAAGGGATGGCGATTTTAGAACGATCATTGATTAATCGATTTTTTCAAGAAAAAAAAATTTATTTTTAGATCGGTTTCCATATTTCAAATTTTTTCTGCTTCCCATCAGATCAAAAATTTAAAATACATCTTCGTAAGTAATCTTTTCACTATGATAAGTACTTCAATCAATTTGGTTATTGGTACTCTAGTATCTCATACATAATAGCGTGGTTTTTTTTTAGTACTACCTACTACTAAAGTACACGTAAGTAATGTACGGAATTATTTTTTTTATTACTACCTATGCTAGTAATCTCGAAAGGTTATCCTAGTTTCATGGAACATACTTAATGTAAGACAAATCTTCTTCATTTTTAAAAGCAAATATTTATAAATAAAAGTTTTGTTTTCTCATGAAAATGACCTTTGGTTTCTGTTTGGTTAATATTTGGCATTTACGTCTGAATTTATTGACTCATATGTGTTTTATACTACTTCGATCAAAAAATCATCTGAGTATCTTTTTTCGAAACAATTCTTCGATGTTCCATTTAGATCGATTCAAATACCGATCTTTTTTGGAAAAAATCGATTTCCCCAACGTTTACCCATGCCTAAGTTTAATGGAAAAGTTTCTCTTTGATTAAAATTGTGTCGAATTAAAAAGCCAAAGGGAACGAATCACATAAAATCAAGTATATCCCTTGCCATGTGTTTTGAAATCAAGCAATAAAGGTAGTTTTCCAATTACAGAGCATAATGCGACTCAGTGACGCACAATGCCGAATTATGCTGTCTTAATTGGCACGTGAATAGTTTTCAAATGCATCAGCAGAGTGCGCTAAGTTAGCACAGTTTTAATTAACATTGATTATTTCTAAGAAACTACGACGAAACCAAAGCCTTACAATTTTTTTCAACATTAAATAATATTACTAACGATAATATAAACAAAATTTTGATCAATGCCAACTTAAAGAAAAAACACTTGTAAATTTTCTGTTACTGAGTCGGTATCGATTGCGAGTATCACGCGAGAGCAGTACTTTTGAGAGTGCTCGATTGTGCGAAGCGTTGCTGTAGTTGGAACATTCAATGTTGAGCATTATGCCGCATAATGCGCTCTTGTGCTGTAATTGGAAAACTATCAAAGTCACCTCATAAACAAGAAAAATTTAACGTAAAGAGATTGAATAAAATCGAATGAAGGAAGTGAAATCCAATCGTTCCATCATCCATTGGACTGTAAATCAAACAAAAAACTTTCTCCTTGTTTGACACTGTTGACAGTGTGGAACTTTTGACTTATGTCACAACAAAAATCGTCTTGTTTCACTTAGTTTATTTACTAGGAAAATGTAATGTAAATACAATAAATATACTTATTAAAATAAATGTTTTATATGAGCATAAGCAAAAGTAGTTTTCACAAAAAATACTATTATGGTGCAACTAGAAAATGATTCGGAAGTGAAGATAACCTTATTTCAATCTGCTTTTGCCGGTGGAGCAGCAGGTGCGGTTACTCGAGCTTTAGCCCAGCCTCTAGATGTTCTGAAGATAAGATTTCAACTTCAAGTAGAACCTATCACAGATAAACAAGGTTCAAAATACAGTTCAATTTTACAAGCTCTAGGCTCTATAATCAGGGAGGAGGGTGTTGCTACGTTATGGAGTGGTCACATACCCGCGCAACTACTATCTATATCTTACGGGATCCTTCAATTTGCGACTTTCGAAAAACTAACTGATATGTGTCAGAGTGCCGATCGCCAATTTTACACGAATCATAAGCACTGGATCAACTTTTGCAATGGTTCAATCGCAGCAACCGTTGCCACAGTAGCTTCATTTCCGTTCGATACAGTCCGAACGAGATTGATTGCAGAACAGAAGACAAATAAAGTCTACAATGGGTTTCTCAATGCATTATCTATAATGATAAAGACAGAGGGACCTGTGGTCCTTTTTAAAGGTTTGATTCCAACATTGGGGCAAATAGCACCTCATGCAGGTGTCCAATTTGCTGTTTACAAACTCTTTACTGAACACATTTTGATACATGTAGAGAAATTCCAGAGAGATAGTCCTCAGAATGCACCAAAATCATCAATTTGGGCCAATTTGATAGCAGGATCATTTGCAGGCTTCACTGCTAAAACTGTGATTTATCCATTTGATGTGATGAAGAAACGTTTGCAAATACAGGGATTCCAGCAACACAGAAAGAGTTTTGGGAAGCAAATGTATTGTAATGGCTTATTACATTGTATCAAATTAATAATTGCGGAAGAAGGATACTTGGCACTTTACAAGGGATACAGTCCCAGTGTATTAAAAGCTGTCTTTGTTTCCGCTCTACACTTCTCAATTTATGATGAAATAAAATATTTTCTGTTAAGAATAAATCATAAATAATAGATCTGATATGATAGTGCAAACAATATAGTATAGTATTGATTTATAGGTTTAGTCTTGCCAGTATTATGTTTTGTAGTACTTATAAAATTTTAAAAATCAAATATAAATGCTGTTTAAAATAAATATATATAATAATGTTAATTACTCATTAAATAAGTATTTTGATTTTTATTCTGAAGTCTAAGGCTTATTATAACATTCATTATAGGGTATATAGGCTTTAAAGCATTAAAATTTTGTTGTTTCTTATTAAATAAATCTACGTTATAACTCCCCTGAACAGAAACTTCAACATTTCACTTTACTTACAAAAACGAATTCAAGGTTGCATTTGATATTGTAGAGTATAAAATATATGTCTGTAAATAAATTATTATCTACTGAAATTTGATATCTGTGATCTTAGTCTAATACTATTAGCTTATAAGATAAAGTGTGTGCCACATTTTATAGTATAAGTATATTTTAATGCAAAGGTATTAATTAACATTATTGTAGAATGCTTTTTATTTCATAATAATCTTTAAGGATGATATTTGGATCTTTATATAAAATAAATAAAAATAAATTGCCAACTTAAAAAAATGTCCCAAAAAATGTTTATCACTTTTAAAATAGAGCAATAGTGAAATTTATAGATTCCTAACATTGTACTTGCCCTTAGTTCAGAATAAAAACAAATTATCTTGTTTTATATTTTAGTTTTCAGAAGTAGTTGCAAATACACAGATGGGAACATAATTTTATTTTATTTAAAAATACTTGTATTGGCTGGATGATCATTATAAAGATAAAACCAATTTAACAATGCATCACCTGGTAGTAAAAATATAACAAATGAATATAGTCCATAAAATTACTCATAATAATACAAAACTAAAAAATTGCTAAATGCCTAATGTAGGATATTATTGAATAATTTGTGGATAAAAACTTGTGTCACTGTTATGGAAATGCTTTTTCTTATAACATAGATTATCTTATTCAAGAACTAAGCTTTAAACTGATTTGAGTTTCGCCCAGTAAGGCATGTATACCAATAAAAAAATGATTTACGGCACAGTTAGCGTTAAGGTTGTTTAAAGAAAAGTAGAACAGTGCCAATTCTCGTCCAGTGAATCTAATTCAATGCCAATTTAATACTCGATTGTCTTTAATGCGACGAATGAAACCGTTCGAATGAATTTTTCATTATTTCCTTCCTTTTTGTTTATGGAAAGCTTAGTTAATTTTACCCTGAAATCAGTAAACAAATATCTTTATGCTTTCTTTAACAACTTTCAAATGTTTAGTAGACTTATTAAAGCTGCATTATCCAGGCATCGCCGCATCCAGTTAAAGACTATGTGGTATGATTTGGAGATTTTTGGGAGCTCATGAATGTCACAACGTGAATTCGGCAACTCACATCGAGACAAAAGTTTATATTATATATATACGTACAACTAGTATTTATTACTTCCATGGTTTATTATTCGTCAGTATAGAATAATAAACCATGGATTAAGATATAGATTATTATAGAAATCTATAAATATCACGACGAGGTTATGATTAAAAATTTGACCATAAGTTTAACACAATTTTATTGTTTGGTTATCCGTAAGATATTACATAACCCATATTCCTCATTAAAGTATCTTTAATAGCTGGTTGCAGTTCCTTCTTCATGTATGTTGTCAGCAGCGTTCTTATTCCTTTCGTGAAAATGTCCTCCATTTCCCTAGAGATATCTTCCACTTCATCCAAATCATCATCAGGCCTGAACAGTTTACTTCTTTCGTAATCAGCCCTGCTGGTGCGCGGTTCGTAAAAAATATCCCGATTGTTTTCTGAAGATCGACTGTCCATTCCATGCGAAAACGCATCGTCGAATCGTGGGTCGAAAATGAACTCGTCCGATCTCCTTTTCCGCTTCAAGGGCAGTTCGTCTTTGTTACGTACGGAGTTTCTGTTGATATATTTTTCGCAACCATACGCGTAGACACTTATGAAGCCTGGTTCTACAAATTCAGAATCGGTTTTCACGTTGAATTTTCCCGGTTGTTGATTTAACGGTCTCGTATGGAATCCTATTCCGGCCTTTCTGAGTCGCAGAATCATATTGCAGCCTTTCCCGCGCCTTTGATACCCGTCAACCGGATACGGGTCGTACGATCTGGCTTCTGCGTAGTGTCTCCGATTTCTTTGAGTTGACGGTATATTTCTGTCTAATTCGCTGGCGTCATACAAATCCACGTTTCCACTAATAGTCAAATCGTGGAATAGTAGCATTGTGTCTAGAGAGACGTTCCTAGGGTCGAAATAGCACTTTTCCACGCGCACCCAATTACTGTTTTGCGGGAGACGTACCCTCATTCTGGTAACGTACATGTCTATTGGAGCCGATCGCATTTGCTGATACAGACTATATCCATTCAAGTCGATGCTTTGACTCTGAAACGAATTGTAAGTACATGGCTTAATATATTTTCAAGAAATTCGAATTTGTCGTGGCTGGTAAATAATATTCATAGAATTCGTGAGCAATCAAAAATGCCTTTTACGTAAGTGAAAACATATTTTGTATCTGTCCATTTTTTCTCCAACAAATAATTGAGAGTAATTGAGACCATAAAGCTACGAAAGCTCCGATTCAATCGATGCATAACTGCTGCTAAAAGCAATTAATTGTTAGAATGAATATCGGCACTCATCGATTTTTACAGCAATTTTAACAGCGAGTCGCTCGCTCTAAAATTTAAAAAAAAAAGTGTGTGTGTGTCCGCTCCGACGCACGACTGGAGTTTACTGGATATAAAAAATTAAACGAAACAATACGAGAAATAGTTCTATATTACGACAACACGATACACTACAGATTATTAACAAATTAACGAGACACAAAACAAACGACTAACAAATATATGAAAATACAATAATGCGAGAAACGCGCGATCAGTACGAGGCTTTGTGGCGGACTGCCGGCGCAGCAGCCCGGCGTCACCTGCGATAACGCGGCCGCGCGTTGGCTCCTGATTGGCGCGCGCACGCATCACGCAATCAGGAGCCAATCAGGCGCATAACGCATTTCGTGTGACATGCTAGTACGATTTTGGTCCCCATAATTTTCATACCCCGGGCCTATATATGTAAATCGATTCTAAAGGAGTAAACTCCAAAAACTTATAATATAGGTACGTATTATTTAAAGTGACTGACGCGTACAGATAATTAAGTATAGGCACTCTTAAGTTTTTAATACATTTCGAAAAATAGCTCTTACCATTGGAAGATCCAAGCTCTTTGGTTGAGTTCTTTTTCTCCTTTTCAACTGATCCAACGCAGATTCTAATCGAGCAGAGCATCTTTCTCCTGCAATAGGCGCTGTTGTCAATGGAGGAAGACCTCCTGAAGCTATTCCGATACCTGGTCGGTCAAACCGCTTCTCGAAGTTAGGAAGAAAACGTGACTCTGTAAAATTAAAGAAACAAGTAGCTTTATTTTCAATTAAGAAATAAAGTGTATATTATGTGTAAGCAGTTAAAGATAAATTCCTTGGCAAAGTTAATAGCCAACATTTGGATTTGGATATTATTGTGAACAAAAAGGAACAAAGTTATTAACTCCATGGAACAAAATAAAATTCTAATGAGGAAATCACGTGTACAAGCGAATTAAATTTGTTCTGAATCATCATTTTGAAGTCGTCGTGGCCTAAAGGATAAGACGTCCGATGCAATCGTATCTAGCGATGCAACGGTGTTCGAATCCCGCAGGCGGGTACCAATTTTTCTAATGAAATATGTATTTAACAAATGTTCACGATTGATTTCCACGGTGAAGGAATAACATCGTATAATAAAAATCAAACCCGCAAAATTATAATTTGCGTAATTACTGGTGGTTGGACCTCTTCTGAATCCGCACGGGTAGGTACCACCACCCTGCCTATTTATGTCGTGAAGCTGTGATGCGTTTCGGTTTGAAGGGCGGTGCAGTCGTTGTAACTATACAGAGACCTTAGAACTTATATCTCAAGGTGGGTGGCGCATTTACTTTGCAGATATCTATGGGCTCCAGTAACCACTTAGCACCAGGTGGGCTGTGAGCTCGTCCATTCTTCTAAGCAATAAAAAAAAACTCTGACGTCATCATAAAAATGATTTACTTCAGTCTTTGGATACCTACGAAAGTTAAGCATTGTATTACTAGCTGATACTTGCGGCTTTTTCCAGTCAGTCAAGAATAAGTGTTAGTGTAGTTTCCCGCGGGAACAAGATGTTACTCGGGAAGCAAGATGTTTTTCGGGATAAAAGGTACCCTATGTCACTCCTAGTCCCTAATGATATCTGGTGAATTTTATCTGAACGTCACCAAATATAGTTGTAAATTTAAATTGCGCTGTCGATGTCTAAGGAAACTGACATTGAAAAGCAAGGAGGGAAGAGGAATTTCGCCGCTTAACCAGCTGTGACTAAATTAATGCTACCGGCGGGGACCCATAGTGTTCGTTCAAATATTCGTTCTTTAATATACATAATAAACAAAAAAACATATCTGTCCCTGCCTTCGTTTCGACATGAATTAGGGAATCAAAAAGCACACTTTCACATTTATATTATAAGTATGTATGGAAGTAGGGATTTTAGTACTTACAATAAGTATAATAGCAGTTAAATTAAGGTCAAGAAAACGTTTCTTGGCTTCATAATCAATCTAAGAAAAATTCCATTAAGTTTAAGACGTTAGACGGAAACAAAACCTACGAAATAATACTAAGCATAAAATTTTGACGTTGGTACAATTCGAAATAGTAACTATGAATCGAATTTTGATGCTCTCTTGATGAATTCGGGATATTAACGATAATTTTCATATGGAGCTGAGATTGCGATTTACTATCTCAAGATGGCTGCATTCACGAGTTCCACGAGCACACTCATTTAAAGTTAATCTAGATAAAAATGAAATTAAACAACAAACGTTACAATAGGAACAGATTTTCACTGGATATCTCTACTGTTTTCACTTTTATTGTTCAATGCTAATGCCCGTGAAATTCGTGACTCGTCAGTAACATGCCGTTAGATACATTCGTGTTTTTTTAAGGTTAATTAGGTATGTCTCACTCAAATGTATTCGGTCACAAAAGTGACGGCCCTTAATTAATAATATTTAAAAGTAATCTTTTCCAGTTTGTAATTGTACATAGTCAGGTCATAAATTCTGTCACATGTTTAATGTAAAATAATTGAAACAAGTTTATTCATTATGTAACCATTCATATACCAAAATGAACTTAATAAAACATAGATTCTTATGACACTAAAGTTTATTCAAAATGACCTCCGTGATTTTGAATACAGGCCTTCAATCTGCGCGGCCAGTCGTCTATCGCAGCACGAACGAGGTCCATGTCAATATCGGCGGCTGCCTTAATCAAGGATGTCTTGAGTGACTCCAAATTGGGATGAGGCTTTGAGCACGCCTTTTCCTCCAAGTGTTGCCATATCTTGTAATCTAACGGATTCAAATCTGGACTGGAGGAGGGCCAGTCTTCGTGCCGGATGAAGTCGATTTCACGCGCCGCCAGCCAGTCTTGTGTGCTCTTCGCTCTATGAGCTGGCGCCGAATCTTGTTGGAATACCCAGTGCCTGTTATTGAACATGGTATGAGAAACAGGTTCCACAAGGTTCGTCAGGACTGTATTTTGATACACAACTGCATTCGTTTTTACACCTTTCTCACAAAAATGTACCTCTGTTAAGCCCCAATAAGAAACTCCCAACCATACCATGAGCGAGGATGGAAAATGACCTCGTTGGACACGCGGAATACGGTTGCTCGCTTCTTCACTACTGTGTGCGTACACCTTATCATTTTGTTTGTTGTAGCTCTCTTCTACGGTAAAAATTTTTTCATCCGAAAAAAGAATTTCCCGATATTTTTTTCCCGCGTACCGCTTCAACAAAGCGCGGCATCTCTTCAGTCTCAGGTCCATTAGACGAGCATTCAAACGATGTCCTGTTTTTCTTCGATATGCCCGAAGCCCTAAGTCTTCATTTAACACCCTTTTCACCGTGGTTCTGCTTAACCCCATCTGAAGGGCCAACAGTTTCTGCTTACGTTTGGGATTTCTTTGAATTCGCGCCTTCACAGCTTTTATCACTGCTGGAGTCCTAACAGACCGAGGGCGACCACTTCTTGACCTGTCATCTACACTAGAGTCTTCATTGTATCGTTTGATGGTACGATAAACGAATATTTTGGTTATATTCAAATTTTTCAGTATGTTAAAAATTTGAATTGGCGCTTAACCGCAACGATGCAACGCAATAACTGCAACACGGTCTTCTTTAAGCGTCCACTCCATATTTAAAAATGAGTAAAATTCTAAATGTATACTATTTTTATTTTCATGAACAATTCGAAATTCGGGTTCAATAAACTTTTTTGTGGCCAGCATTGTAAAAGAAATGTTTTTACTGTGTGACAATACTTATGACCTGACTAGGTATTTCTGTCACTGCCTCACTGTATTATATTTGAGTTTCAAATATAATAAATATATTAGTTACCTTGGTATTTTCATATTAAATAATCACTAATAATCCATTAAAATACTAGGGACTGTCCAATTGTTGCTAGTCTGCACGGTTCTGTATAATTTATCTAACAGCCCACAGATTTGATGTCCACTGCTGGACAACCATTCCCTCCATTTTTTTTCGTGAAGCAATTTTTTTTTTTACCGTTTGAAGGTAAATGGTGGGATACGGGATTTCCTTTACGGTGTTTATGAATTCCAATACCTCTTATCTTCGATCAACAATAGTAACTATTGTTGATCGAAGCCTCTTATTATCCGGCGGGCATGGAGCTTATCTGCCTTTAATATGTTGTTATATTAAAATATTATAATAACTATAATATTAAAAAAGTAAGTTTTTTGGATTTAGAACTGACTTCTAGTCTTACGACCAGCTGTCTGTCTATCAATTAAACCCAGAAAAAAAAATTTGGAGTATTTGATGATGGTGATCTTTGCAGTAATGATTAATTCCTACTAGCGATATTTCCAATAGTAACAATTTAATAAAAATACATATTATGTTACATAGTACTTAGGTATTAAATAATTCAACAAAATTTTATATAAGCGCACAATTTACCGAGTTTAGCATTGGAGTTATTACATTAATCAATAAGAATTGTAACACAGGTTCGGAGTTGTAATTCCAAACTAACTGATGGGTGTGTGATATAGAACGCCTATATACAAAATTATTTGAAAGCTTCTGAATGTTTTTGTTAATTACTCGTAAAACAATGTGTTTCACAGAAGTGTGTCCTCCTTTCTAACTTGACAATATCAATTAGAAAAAATTAACAAATAAAAAATTAAATATAATGTACATCTTGAAAGACGCTCCGCGAAAGTTGTTTCGTGCAATTTTATTATGAAATTGAGTATTTTATGAGATGTGGGATGTTTTTGGTTACACGTGCCATAGAGCTAAGCGGTCATTATTGTAATTTTTATTATGATCCGTGAACATCCTGTTGAACATGTTGCTGACATGCAAATGCCGGATATTATCAGTGGTAATGCTCAATATCTAGCCAGATCCTCTTACTTTTAGAAATCGTACTTGTTCTTCACTCAAACGTGGATATTTTAGTACACAAAATTATATAATTACAATAAGTATATATGCAAATATTACGTTAAGTTTATTAATTTATCACTCGAAGACAAAGTCGTTAGCGATTTTATTAACTGAGTTCAAGAACACGTTGATTATAATACTTTGCATTTATTGATGTATTTTGCTTTGATACTAATTAATCAGAACTATTTACCTTTCTCAGCTTCTGCAGTGGGTAATTCGTTGTCACTGGCTGACGCCGTTTTGGCAAACAACACGAACATCCACCAAAATTTCATCATTATCGTCAAAATTATGCATTAAAATGAACAATATAAATTTTGAGTAATTTGTTTTTTTTTTTAATGGTACACGACAAAGTAATATTGACCCAGAGAACCAACAATCGCTGCGAAACTTGATTAAAGAATAAAGTATGAAATGTAAGACAATGTGAATTGTGGAGTGCAGCCTTTGGAAAATGATCCCCGCCCACGGCTCTTTCTTCTTTGTACAAATTTGCGACAGGTACTTACTTATTCTACGATGTTGTGTACCTACATTCGATTTGTAATGTTTGACTAGGAAACGGGAAACTGTTTACAGAGCGAAAATAATTGAAAATACTTTTGATGAGTTTTGAGTAGGTATTTTTTGAAAATCAACTTCCGTAACTTAACGTCAACAGCGATATTATCATGAAATTTAAGAGATATTATTGTAATTTAAATGTACTGAACCTATTGAACCCCCGAAATTGAGGGAATACATATTTAGGATGAGAATTCTATTTTTCAGAAGACGCAAAACCTGCTTAATATTATTGTTGTAGTAACTATAGCAATGAATACATTTTGAAATGTAATGACATTGTCTTGGCTGTAATAAATATTTTAAATGAATTTTCAAATCTTTTAACAAAAGTAAAATCTGAACATTTCTTAAATTAACTGCCTTTGTCAATTTTACTCTTGCTTCTTAAGTGTTTACCTACTAATTAATGTTTTGTTTTTTGAGGATATTATGTTTAATTTCTAATATAATATCTAATACTAAAATCACAGACTATATCACAACACTATTTACATGAGCTTGGAAGTTTTTATAATCTTATTTCTAACCTAAATTTTCGAAATTCATTGTCACCTAGCCAGAACATTGCTATCTACGGTGACATCAAAGCAATTCGATTCACTACATAACTAGACTGTGACGTTATTAAAAGAAATTAGGTTGTATACTGCGTTTAATCCCCTTCACAATGTCCCAGAGTTGGATGACCTCATGTTTACATACTGGTGCATGTTTTAATGGTTAACTTATCTGGGATCAGTGACCTACTTCTACGTTATCGCTTAGCATGATGTAATGTTGTTTGTTTGGGATTGTTTTACGAGAATAAGGTAGTGCCTTTTTAATTTAAAAAAATATTTTTTCAATGTTTTGCAAATATTATTTAGGTCCATACAGAAATCTTGTACTTTGATGAAAGGTTTTTTATTTCGTATTTATCATAATGATGTCCTCACGAATCCTTCCGATCCACTAACACTATTATTAGACAGGCGTGCTCTAACACTAGGAGTATGTATAGGGTCCTTGATCACCGTGCTCGTAGAGCTCGGCAAAAGACGAGTCCAAAGAGTTTGACGTGCAACCTAACCCCATACATCAGCCTGCTGAGTTTGTCGCCGGATATTCTCAGCGGGTCGCGATTTTGATTCGATAGGTCTCCTTCGGAGGTGCTCGGGCAGTTGTTAGCAAATCCTACCCCTCGCCTACCTGACCTGGTGAAATTAGAAAGGACTATGGGCCATCAGTAATCTTTCCTTCCTAAAGAAATCATAATCATAACCTTCCTTTTTTGTTTTAAACTGGTAGAATAATTCAAAATAACAATGCTGGCGCCACCTACTTCGAGACATTAGATCCAAGTCTGAAATTATATTGTATAATAAGACTGAAACGTTTCCTCAGAATTCTAGACCTAATTAGGGAGGATAAGGTACCTTACTATGTCTAAAATTGTAACCAATGAAGAGTATTCATACTAAAGATAGTATATAATTAGTATAATGAAAAAATGTTTTGTGATTTTTGTAGTAAAAATACCTAATTCATTTTTAGGATGTCAACATCACTTAGAAACCACGAAAAAATCTTCTATTCAGTACAGGTTGTAACATATTTATGTAATAATGATTGCGATCTACGTCCTTTGTTATAAACAAAATGTTGCATTCTTGAGAAATTTCCGTATTTTGAGTAACATTCGAAAATTCGGTTCACAAAAGTTAATAGAATTTTAAACTACAGCTGAAATGTTTTTCGGGACCAACATTTTCAAACATAGAACAATATACTGGTGGTAGGGCAGCTTGTAAGCCCGAATGGGTACTACCACCATAGAACCGAGTGGTTCTAGTGATGTTCGAGAAGTGGGTCATTTACAATGGCATTGTCTGTGGACTCTGGTAACCACTTCACTCCAAGTGAGCCGTAAGCTCGTTCATCCGTCCAAGAAAAAAAAAACTTGTATGTAGGTATAGCAGTTGTAGCTAAAATTTTTTAATGGTGACGAAATTCCATAATTTATGGCGTCAAAAGCAGGCGGTAAATGTGGGTCAATTAATTAGCATTGATCATCGCAGGTCCGTTGATAACGACAATATCAAGGGGTGGAACGAATCCGTTATACCTATATCTACTTAAAAGGGTAGTTTTTTTTAAAAGAAACATATCTCTTATCTCATTAGCAACAGGAAAATTCAGAAATCTTACAAGTATAGGTCATCATATTCGTGTCACAAAGATTTCGTATTCAAAATACAGTCTAGGTAATACCGTCTTTAACATAAGGGCACACGGGGCCGGTGCCCAGGGCCCCCATTCTCAGGGGGCCCCGAAAGACCGACAATTTCTCTCACACGTTTATTCTCAAAACATTTTTGTCGGACATTGACAAATTTGATTGATTTCACAAATCAGTAATCAGAAGGTATTTACAAGGCATATACTATGCCTATAATAGAAGATTTTGCTCAACAGAAATCTCGAAAGAAACTTTTATCGAAATCGTAACCAAAAAACCAGCAGCATTCTAATATCATTGATGACATATTATATCATACTGTATTTGATTACCTATAATAAATGGTTATACTCAGTAAAAAAATGTTATTATAATTCGCTTTTTTTACTTTCCAAAAGGGCCTCAAATTCTTGTGTGCCCAAGGGCCCCATCCTAGTTTAAGACGTCCCTGAGTATAGGAAGAAGATTTTACTGGAGGCAGGACCTCTTGTGAGTCCGCGCGGGTAGGTCCTGGCTGGTCCACCACCCTGGCTATTTCTGCCGTGAAGCAGTAATGCGTTTCGGTTTGAACGGTGGGGCAGCCGTTGTAACTATACTTGAGACCTTAGAGCGTATATCTCAAGGTGGGTGGCGCATTTTCGTTGTAGATGTCTATGTGCTCCAGTAACCACTTAAAACCAGGTGGGCCGTGAGCTCGTCCACACATCTAAGCAATAAAAATAAAATAAAAAAAAGATGTAACCTTGCAGTAATTATCCATTCATCTCTGTGAAAAAAGGCAGAACTATATTAATTAAATCGATGAAACATTTAAGTAAATTTAAGGTAGCCTGTGATAGCCAACTGCGCTTTCAAAAATAAATGATTATTAAACCAAATCTCGTGGGTTCGTTTCATTCTTAGATTAGTTTTATGTCTTAATTATACCATTTTCTGGCCCAAATTTAATTACATGCAGCCGTAATACGGACAATGTCATTGTGTGCTTAGATTGTGCAAGCGTGTCGTCCGTTGCTTGTTGTTGCGAGCTGAACGCCATTGTAGAGACACAATGGGGAAAGCTGAGCGGTCTAAACGCCATGTTGGGCTACGAAGTGACGAACAAAAGGAAAATTATTTATTTCTGCAAGTGTAATGTTCGCTCGCACGCGGCCCGCATGCACATAAACTATCTCCAGGTCATCCAATCCCGTTTCTGCTGGATAGCCGTCGAAGTGCCATGATACGTGAGTAGTGTCGCCCTTCAAGACGATTTAAATTTAAACCGATACGTAAGTATCTTAAGGTAGCGTCAGAATGCTACTTTTACAAAGCGGCGAGACACGATAATCCTCTTGTCGTCTATCGATCCATTTTAGGTGCTTTTAGGCCCCTGAAGCGCCAGTCACCATTCCCGTCAAACTCGTCGATTACGACAATGGACCTAACCCCAAACATAGCCTACTGAGTTACTTACCGGTTCTTCTCATTGGATCGCTATTCCGATCCGGCGGTAGTCTACACTGCTCTTGCTAGGACTGGAGTTAGCAAAATCTCTCAGCTTGAGCCAGTGAGCTCACGTACCCGTCCGGGCGTAGCTGGAATAGCTCCTTAGGCTACCAGCGTAGTACAGCGGTAGGTAAAAGTCATTTTTACATTTTCGTTATTTCCAAAGTTGATAGGAGACCATATTTTTTTAAACGTTGAATATAGCATGCAATCTCTATGTAAAACTATAGGTGAGGAACCTACAGTTCCGTCGTACACTTCTGGCGGAGTGGTTGTGGTTATGTATTATCTTATTATTAGTTGCAGCTTTTGCGAGACTTCTCCATCTCTCTCTATTTGTGGGTGGTGCGTGTACCTACATTCAATAAGAGAACACTTTGTAGATGAGAACTATAAGCTATTTACCTAATTAAATCTGTTTCCGTAACTTCGTAATGAAAAAGCTTTTGTTATCTCCATCAATCGCGGGCGATTAACCGTTTCACCTGGTCGTAATTGGTTAACAGCGTTCATGGGTGCTGATAATTCAAGGGGCACAAAAAGACCGCTACAACATAATGTTTCAAATCTAACTGCAAATCACTTCCTTGAAATACTAACGTATACCTACATTACCAACGGCGGATCCAGGGGGGAGGGGGTCATGACCCCCCCCCCCCCCCCCCCTAAGCTGGTTCCAGGACTTAGGTGGACCACTAATTGAACATAATGATTTTTACTTGTATCTATTGTTATCAAAATTAATTTATAAGTTCTTGACTTGACCACGACTATGTAACCCCCTCCTGGCGCCAAAGCTGGATCCGCCCTTGTACATTACAAGTGTTCAGTCCAATTGGGGGAACAATCGTTTTACATACCTACGACACATTCAGCTTAAATAAGAGATCTAAAAGTTTTTATGTACCTACTATCATAAACTATGTATGAAAGTTCGTGTGCCAATCGCTATTTTAATGGCGCATCAATTTATGTCCATTTTCTACGCTAAGGACCGTGCATAGTCGTGTAATAGTTTTAAAAGAATTGCCGTCCGCGTATTATTATACAGATTTTTAATTTATCACGATTTTATTACGAAAACGTCCTTTGCGCATTCAGTAGCTTTTATAGTGAAAGCGTAATTTAAGCTGTACCCACCTATTCATTTGGTTTTTGGGAGCTTCTAGAAACCACAAAATTTGTGAATTTTGGTCAGTCTCTATGACGGCGGTTTTCCACTCTTGAAACTGAACCATTTTTATTATTATTGAAGGATTACTGGTAGCCCGGAGGCTTTTCCAGTTTCACCAGGACAGGTGGGCGAGCAAAGGCTCAGCCAGGAGGGGTGGGATTTGCTAACAGCTACCCGAGCGCCTCTGAAAGAGACCTAACAACCCAAAAGCAACTGCTTCGCGCATAAATCTACTACCGGATCTGAAGCGCGACCCGCTGAGAAGATCCGGTGAGAAACTTAGCGGGCTGATGCATGGGTTGGGTTGCACGTCTACCTCTTTGTCGAGTTCGACGAGTATGGTTACCGGGGTCCCTAAGCCTGCTCCTAGTGTTAGAGCTGAAGGCGTCTAATGCAAAGGTTAATGGATCTGATGGATCCGTAAGGACGTGTCTAGGGTACTGTAACGTTTGGTGCGTTAGCAACAAGCGAAATACAGTACAGCCGATCTACTAAACTAAAATGGGAAATGTTAGTTCGAACTCAATTAGTCGGTGACATTTCCGAAGCTTACAAAATTAGTAAAATTGCGAACCTATCTACTTTTATTCTACTGTTGTTAGGACATAGGTATTGTTAGTAGGTATGCAGGACAGTGATTAAACGAAATCTAATTTTACATTATGTTTCAAGTTGGCAGAATCCAGTAGCTAATGTTGTTTTTACTGGAGAAACAATTCGAAGAAACAAAATAACTAGCACATTTAGGTATATTTGGCAGTAGGAATATGCCTGTGCGTTTTTTTCCCTTACCTATTGGCTCAACCTGGGAAATTTTGCTAACACTATGGTTAGCAAGGGCAGTGCTTCGTTGAATCTACCACCGGATCGGAAACGCGACCCAGTGAGAAGATCCGGTGGGAAACCCAGTGGGTACCTAATCATGTGCGTAGTGAGGAGAGGAGTGTTAAACATCCGATAAAACTACTCGAACTAACGAACTCTGATTGGATTATCGAAATCAAATACGTTATTTGACCTATCATCTGCCTTCCAATAGAATTCCCTAGCTATGCCAATGAGTACTTATATGAAAAAATGGCGTAATTCATATTGTCTAAAAAAGAGTAAATGAGCGATGAGTTTACTTTCAAAGAAAACCAATGTATTTGGAGGCCAATTAAAAAAATTGGACTCAAACAGAAATCGGCGTAGCTCCGTTGAACTCTTTAGTGTAATACTCACAAGTTAGGTGAGAAAGATTTCAACGCAACGTTACGTTTCAACGCTTCTCAATTAAAAAATCAGCTGGATCGCACTGTCTCAGAAGAGATGGTGCTTTGCTTAAGTTTGCCGGCTTACCTACATCTTACAGTCGATAGCAGATAAATTACTTTTCAAATTTCACCCGAGACAATTATTTTTTGTTCTAGTTCAGTCAACGAGCTCACGCCATGCCTGATGGTAAGGCTTAATGTATTAAAGTAAAGACTTTAGTAGCTGCAGAAGTCGGATAAAATCGTTGGTGCAATATTTTTCTGCATGTTTTAAACTCATAATTCAATTCAAATAACTACAGAACACAGAATACTCATTTATTGATATCTGAATGCATGCATTATCTGAAGCATTATCTGAAGGTCTGAGTTCATCCTTTGTGCCTTATTCGATCGAGCACGAAGTAGGTATGACGCGTACTGCGCAATCTCAGCGTACGCGTTTATAAATAAACTGACGTGCCATTGGCCGTTCAATTCAAAGAAATATATTTCTGGTCAATACCTCCCGGGTGGGTCCCTCTCCCGTTTTCATGCTTCACGCTCAGTAATTATTTACAGTCAATGTTCAATCAAAAATTGCACTCTTTGGTTTTTCTAAACTATCACAAGATGGCGCTGCTTTCTGCTTTTAAAATGGAAAATCAAAGGTAAATGCATGATTTTTTAAGTATATTAATAAGTTTACTTTATTTAATTGCTTATAAGACTAAATTTTAAAAGAAAAAAGTGTAGATAATGGGTTTAAGCGTCTAAATCAGTTTTTGAAAAACTACATCACTATATTATCAACAGATGGCGCAAGTAATGATGCATGTAGAATTCTTGACAGATGTATTTTACTGCGCTACTTGTCTCTCTCGCTCTCTTTCGCGCAGTTCACTGCGAAGTCATTCAACAAAATATATTTTGTTCTCAGTTCATTTTAATCCAACGGTTATTATTGTACTATGATAATCGTGAACATAAATTACTTAACACCAGTTATTGTGGGATAAAAATGTTGCAGAGTGTATGTGTACGTGTGAATGCAAAATGGTTGTGTTTTTGTAATGCTCAATGTTAAAACAAGGTAATAGAAGATGTTCTCATTATTATAAGACAAAAGATCGTCCTTCACACATTAGTAGAGCATTGTTGTGCAAACAGGCCTGTTATCTGCACACCGAACGGCTATAGGTGATTATTGTAAACTATAATAATATTATCTGCATGTACGTACGTGCGTCGCTGCAGTCTAAGCAGTGTCGCTACTAACTCTTCAACTGGTGGCGGGTTCCTATCGCTTGCTGTAAAATTAGTAAGCTTACTAATGGATTAGTCATGGCTAACGTAAAAGGTAGAGTAAAAGCACAAAAAAGTGCAAGTACTAGAAAAAAAAGTAAAAACGAGTCATTGGCAGGTAAAAATGACACAACGGTGAGGAAACGCTACATTAACAAAGAAAAATATAACAATAACTTAGGCAAAGATATATCTGATAAAGAACCATCTTCAGATGATTATACTGACACAGAGACAATAAAGAGAATAGAGGAGAAAATAAAGTCTGGGAAAGACAATATTGTCATGAGAAGACCGAGTGATGTAAAGCTACTTACTACACAAGAAAGAGTTCAATGCTTACTTCAACATGGTCATCTTTTTAAGGGAAAATTTCCTGTGAGACCGCCAGGAAAATATGTCCCCAGTAAAAAGAGATTGGCTGCTATGGCTGCTAAAATAAGACCCCCTGAAAAGGACAGATTGATATCTAGAAGTGGTCGAATAAAAAAGAAAAACAAACCTGATTTGCAACTCTTAGACAACATATTGAAGAGCGAGTTATTAATTGATGACAGTGCAGAAAGACAAACGAGGTCACAAACTGAAAAAAATCCCACCAAACCCTCTAACAATAACAATGAAAAAATTAGTAACCAAAATTCCACATCAACCTCTGAAAACAAATCTGATGACAATTCATCAACAACCAAACAAATGACACCTGACAGTGGTGTAGTTTTGACATTGGAGCTGTTTCAATGTGACTACTGCAAGAAATCATTCAGCAGTAAATCATCAATACGGAGACATATTTATATACATCTAGATTGGCACCCATACTCTTGTCCCCATTGTTCAAAACAGTTTCGTCATCATGTAAACAGGAGGATTCACATAAAGAAAAAACATAATAACTTATCTAAAGAACCTGATAAATTTGTGTGCCATATTTGTGATAAGGTTTTCACATTGAAAGAAAACCTCAGCTTGCATTTGGCAAGTCACATTAGTAATGAAAATTCTTACAAATGCATTTATTGTGACAAAAAATTTTCATATCAATTACAGTTAAATCAACATGAGAAGCAACATTTGGTAACTGGTCGATATCAGTGCACGGTGTGCAACTTGAGTTATGGGTGTCGTAACCGATTAGCAATGCATGTCAAAAGCCACTTGAAAATAAAAGATTATGTCTGCCAATATTGTGGTAAAGACTTTCTGAGGATGAATTCTATGAGGAGACATGTACAGATTTGTCACAGTGGTCATAGAATCCAGTGTCCTATTTGCAAAAAGAACTTAAAGGGACATTTGACAGAGCATATGAGGACCCATGAGAAACGGCGACCACATGAGTGTCCTGAGTGTGGTCAATGTTTCACACAATCCACTCAACTAAATGTTCATCGCAGATCTCATTCAGGAGCACGGCCTTATGAGTGTAGAATCTGTGACAGAAAGTTTTCACATTCAAATGCCCTTATGCTTCATATTCGTAGACATACTGGAGAAAAACCATTTCCATGTGCTGTGTGTCCATTATCTTTCTCTCAACTGCCTCACATGAAGGCACACATGCGCAAAATTCATGGTAAAGAAAATCCTTACAAGTGTCCCAAATGTGATCAGTTTTTCAAGTTGAAGGTACAGCTTGAGAATCATGCAAAGCTATGTAAGGCTAAAAATTTGTCACAAGAAGAAAGAATCCCAGCTTCATCTCGTACAGAGGAGATTGAAGTTGAGTCTGTAATGAGCCTGTCCCGAATGAGGTTCCTGCTCGCTCTGCTCTTCTCTATGATCTTATCCAAAGAAAGACTCAAGTTTTTAGGTGCGTAACATTTGATTTCATACTGTTGTAACACTTTCATATAAAATGGCACTGTTTTTATTTTGAAATAAATGCTTAGTGTGTGTGTTTGCCAGTAATGGGGTGTTAATTTCTGAGACACGTCCACATCATTGTCACTATTCCATATTTAATTATTCAGGATAATAATAAAATGTATTGTTCGAATCATCGATCACTGTTCGAATAGTATTTCCCCTACATTAGACATCAACGGGTGTTCACTGCCTACATAATGTGAGGTCATTGATTTAATCGGTGTTACAAGGTCAACAAATAACATAGAATGCGCCGCGTCATTGAAAATGCAAGTGCGACCGTTCCGGCTATTACAGGGTGTTGTTTTTGTTACTGGGTTGTGAAACGTGTGCCGAGTGCTTGTGTCAGTTACGGGCACGTCCATGGCTTACATCATCATTGGTTTTATTCTAGAGAATATATGTCATTGTATCGAGAGGCGAAACGTCGGCCGTGAATGGGTAATATTGAGTGAGTTCATTTGTCGTTGTTAACGGTGGTGGAACGGTGAACAGGGAATGTTTATGTGGGAAATGTGGTTATTCTAAGTTGTTTACGAGTCCTTTTGCCTTACTTTTGGGTGACGGTGTCCTTTCTTAAAAGTTCCAATAGCTTGATTATTCTTTAACTTTGTAAATATAGATTTCGACTTATAGAATGACGACGCCGCTTATAGTATTAATATATTTTTATCGGTACAGGTTTCAACAAGCGTCTGATTGACGATCTTCTAGTGGATTCCCTTGAAGCAATGGGGCACGCTTCATGTGTTGATGAAAATCAATCTCCATTAAGTCGTCTAAAAACTAATATTGAGCTGCTCTTAAAACACACTGTACCAAAAGAACAGATAGAAAAATTCCAGAGGGAAAATAAAACCCTGGAAGAGCTCTTAGAAATTCTTACTGATGATAAAAAGAAGAAAGATTAATTTATTTATTGATGAAATCAATCAGGTAATGTTATTACAGCTTATTCCTTAATTATGACACATATACAAATGCATAAGTCATAATATTACCAACATATTAATTTTATTGTTATAAAAATAATACAGTGCAATAATCCAAAGTAAAGTTGAGAATAATGAAAAAATTGTAGTGTTGTAGTTTTGATATTCGTTTTTGTGCTTGTTTAAAATAAAAATAAAAACGTAGAACAAACCAAAGCATAGGATTAACCGTGAAAAATTACATTTCGTTCCTAGTTTTGATGCCAAAGCTATTTTATTGGTTGTTGATTTTTTGTATAAAAATATCTATACAAGCACAAAAACGAATTTAGGCAGTTAAGAGTAGAAAATAGTAGTTCAAAATTTATGAATAGAAAAGATGTACGTAAAGAAAATAATGGATTAAGTGCAAAGCGAATACATTCCCAATTATCATTATTGTACTGCGAATGAAATGCTTTGTGAATACTATATTCCAATACCTCTAAATTGATTATAACTACATAATAAATATATCTATAAATGTTATCCGTAACATTTCAATTTTAAATCTGTATATTTCTTGTAATAGAGAAATTCGTAATGGTAAAATAAAATATTTAAATAGCAACTGGAAAACGTACAAAGACAGTAGAAAAAAAAATTCTAATATTTTCATAATTCTATTAAACTTATAACTTAGTATTTAGTGAAAAATCTATCATATTTATAGACTACAATACAATACTATTCAAGTGGTAGTGAGAATCGATAAATACTTATTTCAATAGCATGTTTAAAGAATAGGTAATATTTATCAGTGTGGCTTAGTACCTATGGTAATAATTTAGAATATGTAAGTCTAATATGGTGTTCGAATGAAAATCTCGTTAACTAAGTACATATAAAAACATACTTGATGATCTTATGAGCATAAATGTTTTAATTGGTCTGTTTGTGACCCTGATAAATTACAGATCTTTAGTTTTATTCCTTGTTGGAGTGAGTATCTTTGTTACAACAACACCTAGACATTTGTGATTTAATATCTGGGTGTACTAGTTTTTGTCATTAATGTGCTTCTGGCACCTATAGCCTTAATATAAAACTACTATATATCTTTAGACTTAATGTGAAGCGGCCATTTATTTAGGTATAAGCTAGCAGTGGCTGACAGTAAATCTAAAACATTGGTTCTGCTATCCGTGAGAGCTCTCATTTATTTCAACATATTATTGACTATATTCTTTTTATATGTGAAGATGTAAAGTTGTTTTCTGAGCCCATGAAAACGTATCCTTCGTCATGTGCTAAAGCAATCGTGCGTTCTGGGTTGAAGAATGGGCCTAGCGTTTTACAATAAAAATTTACAATAAATAAATAAATTAATAAAAAATAATGACCTTAAACTACCTCAGGTCTCAAGGTGGAAGGAATTCACATTGTAATAATTCGATAACCATTTAAAACTAGGTGAGCCGTCAGCTTGCTCACCTATCTATATCTATTACTGGTCATCTTGTGATTCCGCACGGGTAGGTACCACGAGCCTACGTATTTCTGTCGCGAAGCAGTAATGCGTTTCGGTTTGAAGGATGGGGCAGCCGTTGTACTGTAGAAACGGATGCCTTAGAACTCATATCTCAAGGTAGGTGGCGGCCATTACGTTGTAGAGGTCTGAGCTCCGATGACAACTGAAAATCAGGTGGGCCGTGAGCTCGCCAACCACCCTAAGCAATAAAAAAAAGAAAAATTAGAACCTAGATACTTTCATTCTTCCAACTTCCGTTAAGAATATTATTATTTCTGTATTAAAACCAAATCAGAACTACTAGCGTACAGGATTATCGAAATAAACATTAATACTCATATTGCAAATCGTGTAGATAAAACTCATACCTGCAATAATAAAGTTATTAGGGCACGATTCTTTTGGAATTTTGACGAATATTTACAGTATATACAAATACAGTATATTATACATATTTTAAAGTAATTTTCAGCAATACAATGTGATATAAAATAGGAAATGCCTAGGCAAAGCTAAAAAAATTACGGCTTTCAACTCTTTAACAACGGATAATATTAGATAATCTTATAGACACATTTGTGTGCTGGTATACTGATATACTGGTAAGGTATACTGATTTTTGGTAATTTCGAGGCTTATTTCTTGGTATCAAAGGACATAGCCTATTGCTCAAGGGAATATGTAATCATTTAACTTGTCAAGTGAACATTAAACTTGTGAAGGCATGTTTAGAGTATCAGTAAGAATGCTTAGATTTAAGCTTGAAATGCGACGTTGCATTGAATTTTCTCATTATTTAGAATGTACCGCAATGTAATATTTGGGATCTGTAGTTCGAAGGTGGAATTTACAGTCGTGTCAATACGGCTTTGTGTGCTTAGTGAGAATTTTTAGCGTTCTCGATAACGTAAAAGTTAACTCAAGTTTGTATCGAGTTGTAACGTTTGCCTGCGTTTGCCGCTAGGGGCGCTGTTTCAACTGTATACAAATATGCGTTAACTTTTACACTATCGAGAACGTTAAAAAACTCGCACTAAGCACACTGGTAACCATTCAATACCAGACGATCCATGAGCTCTTCTTTGACACGTGAATACAGTGATTAAAAACCACGTAAAGGCTTCGTCAAACAGAACGCGTAATTAGCGCGCGTGATAGCGTAGCGCTCTGGCTACGCTATGACGCCGAGATGCCGAGCCAGCGCTATAGCGCTATAGCGCTGTCGCTCTGTTTGACGGTATGATACCGTAGTAGTACAACACATCCCGGCGTCATAGCGCGGCGTTAGTTTAGAGCTCTGACGCGCGCTAAGTACGCGTTCTGTTTGACGAAGGCTTAAAACGATATTGCAATAGTTTATGTATAATTGTAAGTCCCCACGCAACTACCAACATCCGGTTTATTTCGTGTCACCGGGGCAGTCAAGCGTTGTGATTTGAAGCTACACACTTCTGTCTCAAGTGGGGCGACGACATTCACATTATTCTGAACATCTGATGCAATGCTAAAATGAATGATCTCTTAATTTTCAAGGCATTGCGTTATTCAGAGATTAAAATACACAGGAATCACATGCGCTGTCCTTAACGTTTACAAATCGAGCATAATATGAATACGCCTTTAGTAATTTGTGAAATAGATTATAGGCCGGGAGCTAGTAAACTGTTGTTTGTTGTGACACTGAGAGCCGCTCACAAAAGTCCAAGGTAATTTTGAGCAAAACAAAATTAAACAATGAAGACGTTTTCTTAAAACAAAACAAAAAAAAAGAATGATTATCTAGGCTAATGATTGTACAAATGCACAAAGAGCTTTACGGATTTTATATTTCCTTTAAGACATTCACGAGATTTTCATTCAAAATACTTTAAAATATTTTTAATCATAAAAAGTCGTGTCAGAAGCTTTCGTTTCTAACTCCGACCAGCTCAAGTTCATTCAAAGGAATCCGAAGTCTTTGGGTATTCCTTACTTATAAGTATGCATAATTATGATGGTAGGGTGGTCACCAGTCGGTTCAAAGACCTTTTGACCAAAGAAAATTTCCTTTGATACGCTAACGACGGTACAATGTTTTGAGAAGTTAACTGGATGAGGCAATGAGCGACATATTACGAATCAACAAATAAATATATTAAAACAAGGAGAACATAACAAGATAACAATACAGAATAATACTCTTAATATATTTTCTGCTATAATTTCAATATGGCAATCGATTTTTTCAAACGTCATTGTTGCCAGCGTCGAGTTTACAGTTTTAAAAAGTTCGCCCTCAGTGTGCTTAGTCGGCTTAGTGAGAGTTTTTTAACTTCTCGATCGCGTAAAAATTAACTCAAAATTATATGGAGTTGGACAGCCTCCCTTCGTTTGCCGCTAGGGAAGCTGGTCCAACTCCATACAAATTTGGTTAACTTTTACGCTATCGAGAACGTTAAAAACCTCGCACTAAGCACCGTGTTGACTTGTTTCGTTCGGAAACTTTAAACGAAATAGAGAATGTATAATTATGTATAAAAATTTAATTACATATTTGCAATATATTGTATTGTACGATTTGAATTTTCCCTTATAGAAATATTAAGAACTAGTTTGAAATACGTCTAACAATCATCTACGGGGAATGTATTCATTCATTTAGAAATTAAATAATATTTTTATTAATTTAGGATATAATTTTCGATTTCTTAAAATGTAAGAAAAGTGTTTTGTGGTGTAAATTTTCATACTACGTGATTCTTTAAGTGTTTAACCCACTTTGGTTAAAGCTTCATCCAAATAAATTATATTTGCTTGCCATTATTAAATCTTGAAGTGATCTTCCCAAAGATAATATTGAATAGTTTTAATTGCATTTTATGTTTTGTTATTAAAATAATTATTGTTTTAATTTATTTTATATAAATCATTCCGGTGGTTAGTTGTATGTGCCATTTCATTGTTTGATGGTTGATTAATTATAATTAATTTTAAATTAAATTAAGTGTGTTTGTTTCTAAAATTATTATTTTACTTTCTGATACATTATTTTATTAAATAATAAACACAATATTCCTGTATTAATCTAATTAATCTAATATTTTTAATAGTACGTTCTCACATTGCTCATGGGTAAAAAAGGTGTTTAAAATGTTATCCTTAAATTCATGAGTAAAATTTAAATGTTTGGTATATACTCTGTAAGTACTAATGATGTCACTACAGTGTATGATGCACAATGTTTTCTTTTTGGCATTGATTAACATGTTTTTGAATTATAGATCTATCTACTAATGTTAAAATCACAATATTATTATGTTGATTTCTCAGAAGTATTAGTACATAGACGCGTCGTCTGATGTTTGTATGTTGGTACTATGGTGTCCTTAACTAAGCTCAAAAAAATGTTGGTACAAGAAGAAATTTCTTATTAATTATGTATAATAGATACTGAAGAAAACGTACGTACGTACGTAAGATTACCTTTTAGAAAGAAACTGTTATGTATTTTCTCAGGGAAATTTTAAGGTAGTGCTCTGAATGAATAAGATACTGTTGTCTTCAAATATCAAAATATCTTTGCTCGATTTGACTCTAGAATAATTCTAACTAGTGTTCTTTATCTCCTTGCTACTATGTTAGTCTGTGAAGCACAACATATTGTAGTTATGTTGTGAGTTTATTATTACCGATCCCATTGGACTGTTGAATTAGACATTGAATTACTTGGGAGAGTATTGGGTGACTATTAAAAAAATAGTGTAAAGAGAGATGGTAGCACACACTCCAACTATACAGAAGGAATAAAATATGCGGCACTTTCCCGGTATCTGGTTACTGGTTACTGGTGGTAGGACCTCTTGTGAGTCCGCGCGGGTAGGTACCACCACCCTGCCTATTTCTGCCGTGAAGCAGTAATGCGTTTCGGTTTGAAGGCTGGGGCAGCCGTTGTAACTATACTTGAGACCTTAGAGCTTATGTCTCAAGGTGGGTGGCGCATTAACGTTGTAGATGTCTATGGGCTCCAGTAACCACTTAATACCAGGTGGGCTGTGAGCTCGTCTAAGCAATAAATAAAAATCTTTATTGCTTTTATCACACTCTGCCTCATAATTTCTCAGTTGATTTGTAGGTAATGTACGTAAAATCACGAGCCGGGGTATACAGCGTCGTTTTAATGTAACAGTTAAACCGGGCGTAGTCAGAGTGTAATTTCAATAATCTGTGCTACCATTTTTGCTTTATAGAGCAAAAAAAAAACATACAAACTGTTACATTTATAATATTGTAGTACCGTTAAAAATATTTATACGTTTTCCGAATCAACCTACCATCGTGATTTTCCGAAACACGACACCGTTATTTTGTTAAGTGGTCGGTAACCCGCGGCTCCGGCTTCTCGCCTACAGCACACAGCTCCTCCGCGAAATTTTTAGTTCAGGCACGGAATATTATTTATTGTCTTGCCTTGAGACGAGTAAAAATTTTTGAAACAAAAGGCTATGAAAATTGAAGCTAAAAAAAATGGCTATGAATCAATTTCAATTGTGTTTTAACTATATATGGCTTTTTTGGTCTACAAGTTTGCCGACCACCACTGATCTAGTTAGTAGGCAATTAATTTGAAACAACAGTCCGATGGGTAAGGCTTAGAAAAAAAATTAGTAAAATAATGAATGTTGTATGTAATAGAAAAAAATTAGATACTTTTATTTATTATTTGGGTGACAAAAAATACCAGTGCCATTATCTTTTTTTTTAAATTTGATGGACGAAAACTGCAAAATTTTAACTTGTTAATTCATGCTTACAAAAATATCGAATGCTTCTGTGTCCGCAAAATTCGAAATAAATTAAACCAAAGAGAGAAGATATTTTAGGGCGCGTACATATTATTACATATATTATTCCAAACATTTGTGCAACTTACGACCAGTGTTCAATAACAATAAAAAAAAAAATACACATTTATCACATTTAACAAATGATTATTAAATGCTTGTGAAATACATTTTGTTGAACACTGATCCGAAGTACCAAAGAGTAAAAAATAAAATAAATGCATAGTTTTAACAAATAGCAAAGTGGTTTTATTTTTACATAAGGTATACGTGGAGATATTATGTTTTTTATTGATCTAATTATTGCATTGGGTCAACAAGCTCACAGCCTATATGATGTTAATGCTTACCGGAACCCATATAAACTCGCACAAATAAAACAGACACGACCCATTAAATTTTTCGTTAGATCTTGGAGAGTCGCGACCCCGATTCAGTGGTAGATTAAGCGAAGCACTGCTTTTGTAAGAGCAGATGTCAGAAAATTTTCATGCTGAGCCTAGTCAGCTTGCCGACCAGCCTAGTAAAGTCAGAAGAGGCCATCGAAGCTAGTGACAGGTAGGCAAAAAAGTGCATTTGGTTTATTTTGTCAATTTAGTATTTCTGCTTTCTTAGACGTTTGTTTAAAATCACATGATCTGGCTTCTTCAGCTCTTCCAAAATACGTCACATGCTTGCGCAAATTTTGGTGGGAATGCAGCAGTGTAGTGATGCATTTTTTTATTTAGCCTTCACCTTTCAATATTACCTGTAACTTATTATTTAACATCAGTGAAAATGAGCAAGTGTGGAGAAATGAAACGGGAACGAAACAAAGTCGTTGTAGAGAAATTACATGGTGTGCAGATGTGAACCAAAATCGGCTTATATCATATATCTCTCGGGTTTTTATGAAAAGTCCTTTGAGGTCGCAGTAAATTTTCACCATTTGACTAAGACGCTAACATTTTATTTTATTCGATTCAATGTATATTTAAATGTGACTGAAATGGTTTCATTAAGTATGTAGGATGTGATACTTTTGTCTTTCCTGGTTTAGAAAAACAAAATTTCCACTACTCTTTGACGTGTCGTTCGTTGTCATTGACGTTTGTCTTGTCATTTGTCATAACAAACAAAACAAATCTCAATGAGATGTGAGAGAGAGGTGCGCTTAGGTTTTTGTTTTTAAAGAACATTATTAATTTAAAATATTAGATACAAACAATAATATTATATGAAATATGGGAGTCGCTGGACAATCTATAACGCTGGCAAATAGCATTATAGGCGTTGGCATATTAGCCATGCCGTATTGCTTTCAACAAGTAAGTATCAAAATAGTTTATGATAAAATCGTTTTTTTGTTGATAATAAAATAATTTAAGTCTCAAATAAATTATAACCATAATATAGTATTCATAAATAGAATAATTATGTTAAGCCAATGGTAAGTCGGTACTTAAGTAATGTAAATTGAATAAAATTTTCGTCTATTGTAAAAATATAATTTTGGTTTACCTTGCTTGTGTTATCTAAAGATTAACAGAGCGAATGTCGATTACTTCGTCCACTTTACTTCTCACACTTTTTTATTTCGTATCAGAATCCACAATTGCGATAAATATGATTTTATGGTCGAGCCAAACATATTTACACAGGTGCTGTGAGGTGCCACACTGATTGCTATAGAATTCATGCAACAACGTTTGAATAAAATAAATAAAAACTACGACGTTTAAAAATATTGCAATAAATGATGATTATTATCAAAAAGATTAAATGTTAATAATATAATAATATGCTTATCTTTCTTATCTTCTGAAAAAATAAACACTGAAGTAAAATAAAATGTAATGAACAAGCTGAATTTAAAGCTTGGAAAAGAAAATTAACCTTCACTCAATACTCAATAAAATTAACCTTCACTCTAATGACACAAGATAAAAATTTATTATCATACAGTATTTGGGTGAAAAACTTCTGGTTTTCTGTTAAGGCTAGTTGTATAGAAGTTTCTTTTCTTCTCTGCTGTCATATATCATATTGGCAGGTACAGTGTCTCATTCTTTGTATCTCTCATGAGATCGGTGAGAAACCTGATCATTTTGCTTGTATATAATTTTGTTAGTCTCTTCTGGAAACTTGTAGCAAAAGTATCTCATATTCTCTTTTAATTAACACTAAAATGTTATAGATAATAATTAATCTATTTATCATGTAACAAAAAAAAAACTATTAATTCTTTTCTAATTTTACGTTTTTCTTCACACATGTGAACATGCATGGAATCTTGTTTACTTGATTGGAGTTTAAAAAGTGAAAGTGGCACAAAGAAGCTTTCACATTCAAATGCTAAGTTAAGATTCGCAATAGCTCTCAGCTATTATGTATAATAAATAATACTTAGTTTCTGTTAAATACAAAGAATATATTAACTAAAAGTACATTCGGATATGAATTGAACCAAAAAACCCAGCTCTCATGATGCTTAGGACGACCTGATGGGATCTGGCAGGCACAGAGTGAAAGAGAGATATTTATAAGGAAAGAGAAATAGGCTCCATGTCAAATATATCCCCTTGCCTAGTCAGCCTAGTCTGCCTAGGGTTAGATATGTTTCGTCCGAGACTCGAACACAGGGTATTCAGTAAATAAGATTTATATTTTTTATTTGGATCAACTCTAACATACACAGCCTTATTCTCAAAACGTAGGTGGATGTCGAGCGATTTCGAGCAGAATATTTAATTAGCATTTTCTTTATTTTAAAATCAATAACAAGTTTATGGTAGTCTGATATAAATCTTGATTAGTCAAGAAAAGGATGAATGTAATATAAATAACTATAGCCATTTCTAGAAATACATCACTAATCTCATTGAAACATCAACAACACATACCTAGTAATTGTAAAAATATATTTATTCTCAAAAACAATTTATATTTCATTAAAATATGTGCTCTAATTTTTTTCAGTGTGGTATATTGCTGGCAACATTAATCTTGCTAACCATGGGCTTAGTTTCGAGACTTTGCTGCTATTTCCTTTTGAAATCTGCTTTGTTGGCCCGAAGGAGAAACTTTGAATTTTTAGGTAAGTTTACATTCTTTATTGATATTTAAAAGCAAAAAGATTCACATAATGGTGCCTAAAAATAACAATATTGACCAAGTTTGGTTTGTTTACCGCATATACAAACGCATCTTCATCAGTGCAGCGTCTAATAAACATATCGACGCTTGAAAGGCAAACGTGACTAAGCGACAATAACTGCTTTGTACATAAATGATAGGCAATAACCATATTCGATGCGCAAAAAAAAAAATTTCTAGGTCTATTAAAATCATTTCAATCCTACAGCTAGATTTGTTAAAATATATTTTTTTTCGGGTATTTCAACTTTAAATTAGTCTACTGTAAAGTTCACGCATTGTCGCTTAGTCACGTTTGCCTTTCAAGCGTCGATATTTTTAATGACTGTAACATTCCTGTAGAGTTTGAATGAATTCATTCGAAATTTATAAAATTGCCAGTAACAAAAAGTTTTGAACATGCAGATTTTTACAAAGTAATTTAAATGTTTTGATAATAACAATTATGGTTATGAGCTTTTTGTTCTTTAAATTAACAGCATTTCACGTATTCGGACCGGCTGGGAAGATGGCCGTTGAAATCGGTATTATCGGATTTCTGATGGGAACGTGCATAGCTTACTTCGTGGTAGTCGGAGATTTAGGGCCGCAGATAATTTCAAAAATGTTGAACGTTAATCAAAGCGATATATTGAGGTAAAGTAAAAAGTATACGATTATCACGGTTCTGTAGCGCTATAACATTAAATTCCAACTTATTTATCAGCATTTGTACACAGGAAAACCACCAGCCTTTATGTACTGTATGATTTATGTCATATATAAAAATAATATGTATATTTAGCTTAAAAACAACCGAAAAACATGTTGAATAAATTTTTCATCTTTTTTTATCATGTTCAGGTAATTATAGTGAAGTTATAAAATTATCGTATTGTCGTCATCAATCTCCACACAATTACAACGCGTGTGCAAATTTTCTTATTAATCGGACGTCTTGAAGTCGACTGAAGTTTATAGATTCTGTTATATAAAACACAAATACGTACATACAAAGCTAGTAAAAGGGGGTTTAAAGAAAAAATTTTATAATATTTTCAAGTGAAACTTCCTTATCGGCGTTGGAAAAAAATTTACCGTCACATTTTTCGGTTACGCGTCACATTTTTCCGTTACGCGCCATCTGTTTTGTATTCATGTCTATGATAATAAAAACCTTTTGTTTAAACTTTATCTAATTTAACTTTTTGGTATTCATGTCTATGATAATAAAATCCTTTTGTTTAAACTTTATCTAATTTAACTTTATTTAACCAATTTCTAGAAAGTTGCATGTAGATCATTTTTCGAAAAATAAGGCCATAAATAAGTTTCACTTCTTACGTGTGTACACTAGTACACGCACACATTTTTTTTTATGGCTTAGAGCTCACAGCCCACCTCGTGTTAAGTGGTTACCGGAGCCCATAGACTTCTACGACGTAAATGCGCCGCCCACCTTGAGATATAAGTTCTAAAGTCTCAAGTATAGTTACGACCCTTCAAACCGAAACGCATTACTGCTTCACGGCAGAAATAGGCAGGGTGGTGGTACCTACCCGCGCGGACTCACAAGAGGTCCTACCACCAGTAATTACGCAAATTATAATTTTGCGGATTTCATTTTTATTACATGATGTTATTGCTTCACCGTGGAAGTCAATCGTGAACATTTGTTGAGTACGTATTTCATTAGAAAAATTAGTACCCGCCTGAGATTCGAACACCGTTGAATCGTTCAACACGAATGCACCGGACGTCTTATCCCTTAGGCCACGACGACCACTAAAATACAAATGCATACATACAAAGCTAATAAAAGATTTAAAGCACTATTCTGTTTTATTCTCAAAAATATGATAAAGACGCTATTATATTTCAAATTATTCTTAAGGTATCTGTGTTACAAAAAAATACACAAATTTTGCATTTCTATGACGGTTCTGATATCGTTTATTAAATATATGTTTTTGCCTGCCTAATTGCCAGTAGTTCCGGAGAACTACTTGGCTTCACTATTGACTATTTGGTAGTCGATTTTCGAGCTCAGCCTGCGAGAACTCGCAAAAATCTGCCCTAGCAAGAGCAGTGCATCGTTGATTCTATCACCGGAACTCGATTCGCGATCCCCAGGAGATCCGGCGAGAAAATTAATGACTCGTATCTGTCAATTACGTTTTGTTAAAGTTTGCTTTACCTAAATAATGTTTTAGGACATCGATAATGGTTGTGGTGTCGCTAGTGTGCGTGCTGCCACTCGGCTTGCTCCGTAACGTCGACAGTCTCAGTAACGTGAGCGCCGCCACCATATGCTTCTATCTCTGTCTCGTCGTGAAGGTAATACTGTCCTAATCTCTATATTTATATAAATACTAGCCGCACTCGCCCGCTTCACTAGGCATTTAAAATTAACATTATTATTTATTGTCATTTTTATTAGGGAGTCCAACACTCATATAAATATTAGCCTATCCGTTAAGTACATGTATTTTCTACATGGATACCAAGTTTCAAGTCAATTGGATGCATGGTTCAGTAGTTATAACGGAACATCCGTCAAAACCACTGTATTTTATATATTAGTATAGATTATTGGATAAATAAAACTTTCACCGAGGTACAAATTGAAACTCTATTTAACACTTAAAACACTTAGGGAACACTTTACAATTCTCAATCCACTTCTTCCGCTTCGCTTCAGGTGATCCGTTCTTTGTTTCTCTTCAAGTAGAACCGTTTGCTAACTGCCTTCATATCATCTTTGCAACGCTGTTATAGTCGACACGACAAGTCTACAATTATCGAGAACATTTCCGATAGGAAGAGTCGTTTCGATATGTGTTTCCGCCATGTGATAATAGATGGCGTTACACTTTTCGAGCGTTCTCCGTATTACTAGTTCTTTTGATAATCGTTTCTGCTATTTGATGACAGATGGCGTAACATATTTTTTTATTTTATTACCATAGATCAGGAAGGAGCTCACGATTCCCTGTAGTCATTACAATGCTAATACGTACCTCGCACTTTGAATTACAAGGTCTAAGTCTAAATTGCTTCACGATAAATGTGCAATATGGCGGGTAAATAATATATAAACCAACTGAAAAAACTGGTATCGACCCGCGGGATTTCAAAATCGGTACAGTGCAATCGACTAGAATACACCCAAAGTCTTACTTCTATCTATCTTATAGGCCGCGACGACATCATAGTTTGTTGGTTGGTGTCGCCAAGGTAATTGACATGGACGCACATTCTCGGACACGTTTCTTGCAGGTGATAACGGAAGCGACGTCACAGTTGTTCGAAGAGGAATTACAGAATCGTATGGAGCTGTGGAAGCCGTCCGGGGTGCTTCAGTGCGTCCCGATATTCTCGATGGCGCTGTTTTGTCAAACGTGAGTCACATAGGATATCTTCTCCTGTCCTTAGGAGGTCTGAGTGTTCACTGCATTGGTGAACTTGTGGTGGTGGCTTTCCCAACCTCAAAGTCGTTTGCAGAACCAGAGCTAGGCTATAGCGAAGCGCAGTTGAGACCCTTAAGCTAGTCCAGCTATAGGTTTGGTAAGTAATTCAATTTATTATTAGAAGGTTCCAGAATGCAAAAGTTACCCGAGAGATCTGCGAGTTAAGTTAAACTAAGTTTATTTCTAACGGATTATTTCTTAATGATAAAAATACAACGTGGATTCGTAGAGTTCGATGAAAACAGAGCGATATTGGTGAATAAAACAGTCAGCGGTGAACACCCGCTCACCTGTGCCCCTAACATTGCCACTGTCAATAACTTCTGTAACCTCATTCCCGATCCTGCGGACAGAATGGAAAGCAGTCGACGTCGCCCAAAACACGTCATCTCGGATCCTCCCGATCCACTAACGGTGCTTTTAGGTACTTCAAGCACCGGTCACCGTCCTGGTCGAACCCGTCGCTTGCGACGAAGGGCTCGACGAGTAAATTAACTCTCAGACACAGCGCACTGAGTTTCTCGCCGGATCTTCTCAGTGGGTCGCGTTTCCGATCCGGTGGTAGATTCTGCGAAGCACGGCTCTTGCTAGGGTTCGTGTTAGCAACGTCATCAGGTTTGAGCCCCGTGAGCTCACCTACAAACGTTAGGGTTACGCTGGAATAGCCTCTCAAGGCTACCAGCTTAGGTAGGAAAAAAAAACTGTTACCACCAACTATAATGTAAACCTTCAACTAGCAGTCTCACATCATTGTCAAGACAAAATGAGCCTTATCAACAAGCGGCAAGAAGTTATAATCGTGTATTATGTGTGTTTAAAAAACCCGACGTGTTGTACAAAATAAATGATATATTCGCTTTTCCAGCCAGCTATTCGAAATATTCGAGTCGCTGCCGACCCTGTCCTTAGAGAAGATGAATTTGGTTACAAAGAATGCGATAAACATTTGTACAGGAGTCTATTTCACTCTAGGTCTGTTCGGATACATTGCGTTCTGCTCACAGGATATATCCGGTAAGTCTACGTCTAAACCGTCAATGTATGTCGTGTCGTAGGCAATCTGACAATTTGAATGACGTCACGATCTCATTTCTACAGTTCAACGGAGGTCCCGCCCTTCAAACCGAAACGCATTACTGCTTCACGGCAGAAATAGGCAGGGTGGTGGTACCTACCCGTGCGAACTTCTAAGACGTCCTACCCACTAGTAATGAAGTGAATTTAAAAATGTGACCTCGTAATTTTCATTACACGTTTTTATTTTATTTTCTCGCTTAGGTGGGTGCACGAGCTCACGGCACGGCACATCTGATGTAAAATGGTTACCGGAGCCCATAGACATCTACAACGTAAATGCCGCCACCCACCTTAAGATATGAGTTCTAAGGTTTCAGTTTTAATAGTTATAATAATGTCATGGAAATCGTTGATCTATTAAGACAAACTAGTGGCCCCAGTAGTCGGAATTCGACTATAATTAATTGAAATTATAAGTTTGTACACTATTATGATTCTAATATTAAAGACTATTATACTTCTATAATCACAGATTTCGCCAAGATAACAGAGAAGAGAAATATTAATAAAGACAAACAATATTTAATCTATTATTAATTTGACCACAGACTATAAGCAATAACAAAAGCTTGACATTGAACAAATAGTTAGCATTGATGTGTGCGTCAAATACATGGCTGTGTGTAATGTTTTTTTATTGATTTAATGTATTTTTTACGCATAATTAAAAAAATATTAACGTTCTGCACTCCTTCTCTATATTCTCTTAAGTGCGGAAAATTTCATACTCCTCCGTTCGGGCAATTTTCGTAAAAACGGGTACAAAGTTTTTGCTTCACGTATTAATAAATAGATATAGGCCGTCTTACCGGACTGGCAACGGACGCTTCGAACAGGTCACATACTTTAGACTAAAGTATGTCTTATTGTACGCCCTTTTATAATGAGGGGGGTTGGGGGGTGGGAGAACAGCGCTGCGTCCCGGAGGCTGGCGGGGCTCACGGATGCTCTCGTTGCAGGTAACATCTTGATGAGCCTAAGTCCGACGATGGCGAGTGACGTCATCAAGCTCGGGTTCGTGATGTCGCTCGCGTTCAGTTTCCCGCTGATCATATTCCCGTGTCGGGCGAGCCTCTATTCGTTCCTGTACAAAAAGGTAAGTTTTTTTATTGCTTATTTGGGTGGACGAGCTCACAGCCCACCTGATGTTAAGTGGTTACTGGAGCCCATAGACATCTACAACGTAAATGCGGCACTCACCTTGAGATATGAGTTTTAAGGTCTCAGTATAGTTACAACGGCTGCCCCACCCTTCAAACCGAAACGCATTTATTGCTTCACGGCAGAAATAGGCGGGGCGTAAATTATTGGTTTGCAAAAACCATTTAGTAAAGGGGTTTTATTTAATTACATTTAAAATAATAATCCGTACTTTAACTCACTCGAAGTTTTCCCTTTCAGTTATATCTTGTGTGATCCATGTGTGATCTGTCATTATTTTTACCTCAAATTACGTCAGTCTGGTAAAATTTGCGCGGCAATTTCAAAAAGGTGATTTTGTCGTATCGAAATCGCACATCGAAGAAGAAATATTGTTTCCAGGTCCACTCGTCCCACCACGACCACATGATCAACCATTCGATCCCGCAGACCACGTTCCGATGCATAACGGTGGGCATTATAGGCGTGGCTCTGGTCGTGGGTCTGCTGGTCCCCAACATCGAGCTGGTGCTGGGGCTGGCGGGCTCCACCATCGGCGTGCTGGTCTGCGTGGTGTTCCCGGCCGCTTGCTTCGTCAACGTCACCTTCAAGAATACGAACGAGAGGATCCTGGCCAAGGTGAATATTAGAATCCATTGTTGTGAATCTCCTAGAAACTGATGCTCAGTTTAAATATTTGTTGCATGTGAAAACACGTCAAAAATTTTAAATCGACCGACTAAATGATGACAAACTAATAAGATCGATAGCTCACGGCCCACTTGGTGTTAAGTGGTTACCGGGGCCCATAGAAATCTACAACGTAAATACCGCTGCCCCCTTGAGATATGAGTATAGTTAAAAGGGCTGCCCCACCCTTCAAACCGAATCACAATACTGCTTCACGGCAAAATTAAACGGGGTGGTGATACCTACCCGTGCGGGCTCACAAGAGGACCTACCACCAGTAATTACGCAAATTATGATTTTGTGGACTTGATTTTTTTTTACACAATGTTATTCCTTCGCCGTGGAAGTCAATCGTGAACATTTGTCAAGTACGTATTTCATTAGAAAAACGAACATGCGTACGAATGCACCGGACATCTTATCCTTGACGCCACGATGACTTTAGTTTTGTCTACAATGTTAATCATAGTAATATGTAGTTTTGCACTAAAATTTCGAAAGTTTCCCAATATATTATTACTTGCATGTTGGATTTCAACTGTTGCTAATAAAGATATAAAAGTTGTAAGAATGATATATTTCAAACAATTTTGAAATCTTTTAGGGCATTATCGTCCTTGGATTAATTATAATGGTACTCGGGACATACGCTAACTTGCAAGCCGCTGAAGGCAAACACGAAAGATACGACGAGAAATACATCACACAAGAAAAGATTGATAAAATGGTTGAGGATTTCTTCCAGAAGAGAGAGAAATTGGAGAGTGAGTTGATAAAAACAAGTGCTTAATTTTGGATTTAAATAGTTACCACAAAATATTTTTTCTATTACGAGTATAAAGATTCAAACGTAAGAACTTGATTCTAGTTATGATACTAGTTTTTTGTTATAAAATAAATTTATATTACAGAAATAATTCCGGTCGCCGAGGGAGAGATTCTTCCAGATGACGCACAAAAAATAATCGAAAGTAACATAATAAGGGAATCGGAGGTTCAACCCCCTAACCCAGTACCTCCAGACTCATCCAAAGAAAAAATCCCAGATATAGCTTTAATTGAAAACAAAAAAGTCAAAGAAGCTGTGTCCGATGTGATCAAAGCGAACGGCGATAAAGAACCGGAACTACATCCCAAAGACGTAAAATCCAAACTGAACGAAGTCAAAGCCGTGGTCGACGGTAATGGTATGAAAGAAGAAATTGTTAATAAAATAGAAGAACCTAAACAGATGAACGAAAACGAAGATAGATTGCGCATACTGAAACAACAGAAACTCATCGAAACAATCAAGAAGCACGGCGAAGAACAAAAAGAACTAGTTCAGGAGCAGAAGGAAATTATAGATGAGTTACTGAAGAACAAGAAGGAAGAGAAAGAAAACAGCAATGATGATATAAAGTTGTCGGAAGTGAAAGGGATAGCGGATGTACCTCCAGGACGTCCGGCTGGTATCCCCGAGACGCACGCCGCTCTACAGAACGCTGAGGAGTCGCCAAACGAAGCTAAACAACAAATAGATCAAAGAGCAGCTGAAGCCATTAAAGCTATCGAGGAAGTTATTAAACCAGAGCAACCAAAGAACATACGAAATGTAGCCGACAATGTTAAATCTGAACATATACAACAAAATGCACAAAACGCTAATCCTTCCAATAATGCCAACGCAGATATCGGAAAATTGAAAGAAATCTCCCGGATTCCGGAACCGATTGTCAATGAATTGAACAACTTCAACAGACCGTTGCCCGTTAACGTTCGATCCGCAGTTAAACAAGAATCACCACCGCAAGTCGGTCAAGGCGACGTCAACAAAGAAACACAGAAACAAAACATAGATGATACCGAAATAAAAAAACTCCAAGAAGCTAGTGTTCAAAAAAATATACGAACACTAAACTCGGATTCACCAGATGTGCCTCAGTCGTACAAACAAGGAATGGATAATAAAAACGTAATGCAAAACGTACCATTGGCTCTAGCGATGAACGACAAACAGTTAAAGAATGAAATCAACAATGGCGTACCAAAGAAAAATGTAGAGAAACTCAGTAATGATATTGTTGACCAACAAAACCTCAATCTCGTTCCGATACGACAGAAGAGGCAAACTATAGACTGTTCGAATAAAGCCACTTTGCGAGTGGAGGACAGAAGGATATGTGAAAATTTAATTGGATATCCAAATAACAAAGACGTAATTTTACCCGAAGTGGATTTGAACGACGCTTTCGTTAAACGTATACCTATCGACGAAAACGTTTTACGCGTCGGAAGGTCCTTGAAAATATACGACGAGAGAACGAAGGAGATGAAAGAGAGATAGTTAAAGTTGTGTTCGTTATTTCGAGATTAAGTTTTGGATGGAGTTATTCTGATTTCAATGTCAATGTCAACTGATTTAAGACAATACAGGAAACCGGTTACATAGCGATACATACAACTAATTTAAAATAAATTATAAAATCTTGCCAATAGAAATGTGACAATTATTTTTTAATTAACTTCATCCAAACGTTTCGATGCATTTATTTATTACTAAAATTATGTTACGATTAGTGTTTCGTTTGTAGTTCTAGCCTGTTGTACCATTAGATAGATATCATTTTGCTAAGCCGCATTCTGTGTGATATCAACATTTTCATTATTACTTTTGTCTGTATATTAAATTATAATGTATATACAATACTAAAAGTAAAGTCCACTACTGTACACTAAAAGGTCCTTTTAATCAATTTATTGAAACTAACATTAATTTAAATGAGTTTCTTTCAATTTGAATTTTATTGAAGATTCTTATTGAAAGTCAAAATAGACAATGCTTGGGCTGGTTTTTAGTATTTTAATAATAAAGTTTGGGTCAAAGTCTTCTAACCAGCCAATTCTGTCTGTCAGAATTTTATTTATCAGATGATGTTATAGATAGAAATTATGTCAATCGTTATAAATTTAAAAATAACCAAATTTTCACTTCAGTTTGACTGATAATTTAGGCGATGAGCCTTTCGAAAATTTGGATAGTATTTTTAGGTTTTTAAACATCTCTTATATCCGAAAAGTCAAAATTAATTATATAAATCTTATCAAACATAAAAATAATACTCTTTTTCTGTATTCTTGAAATGATAATAATCTTGATGGATTATTTTATATTATATATTTTTAAATTAATCTCTGATCTCTATTATGTTCCATGCGTTTAATACTTTTTAAAATTAATTAAAAAAATGTTTTATTTAATATGTAATAAGAACGGTGTTGCAGTATTGATAGAGATATGGTAGTGTGTAACTGTGTAGCGAAAATCTCGTGATTAACGACTGAACTGATTAAATAAACGAAAATAAAGAAATATTTTAACTTAAAACTTCATTGTTTTTTTTAAATTACTATGCATAGTTTTTCATGCATGCGCATAATGAATGGTTTGACTGATTTGGTATCGTGAACAAAGACTCAATTGTGTTTCTCTTTAAACACATCAGAAGCGACATTTAAAAGCTATAATAAGTTTTATTATTATATACATGTATTAGAAAAATATATATATTTTTTTTATTGCTTAGATGGATGGACGAGCTCACAGCCCACCTGATGTTAAGTGGTTACTGGAGCCCATAGACATCTACAACGTAAATGCGCCATCCATCTTGAGATATAAGTTCTAAGGTCTCAGTATAGTTACAACGGGTGCCCCGCCCTTCAAACCGAAACGCATTACTGCTTCACGGTGGAAATAGGCGGGGTGGTGGTACCTACCCGTGCGGACTCCCAAGAGGTGCTACCACCAGTGAGCACATATATATATTTTATATGCAGTTTCTGTTAATGTCTTAAGAATTCAAAGTGGTTTTTGTAAATATCAGAATTGCGTTCGTTTTTTCGAAGCAAGTTTTTGAAAGCTATTAAGAATTCACATTGGGAAGTGTATATCCTGTAGCTACTAAACTATAGGTTTACTTTTTCAGCTACTCTGGTGAAGTAATATGGCATTTTTCTCACTGAAACTGAAGACAAAAAAAAAACAAGTTTTATTCTTATCATATTTATTTATTGTAAATGCAAAAAACAAAACCGAAAAGCCTAGATGTATTTACTAAATAAAAAAAATACTTATTAGATTATCGCGTTTAATTCTTATTTTAATCTAATTTTGTTGTCTTTTTGATCTGAAAAGGAAAGAGATTACAGTAATTAGTTTTATAGTCTGCAATAAAATTTAAAGGTCGATTCACTTGGAAATAAATACTAGTCCAAAATAAAAATAGCTATGGTTTTAAAACTAAACAAAACTCACTTCAATAGTAGCCAGCCAAGCTGAAGGCGAAAATTATATTTTTTCTTAAACTTTGATGTTCCCAGATCAGAGATGTGACATCAAAATTAAATAAATTTTGATAAATTTAATTGAAATTATTGTAAGAAAAAAATATTTTATTGTAAAAAAATAAGCGTGAGGTACTTTTCAGGATATTATCAAAATAACCCTTCTCCTCTTATCTGTTCATAAAATATTTATAAGTAGTGATACCATACACCCCATTTTTTTTACAATAAAATCATTTTTTCTTATACTATTTTTAATTCAGATTCATTAAAATTTATTATCTATTTTTAGGTTGAATTTTCTATAAAATCGTATTTTGTTACTTTTTTTAAACTATTATTTATTTTTCATTTTTCAGTTCAATTTAAAAATTTTCAATATTTTTTTATATATAATTGTCATCGGTCCTTAATAAGTATACCAAATTTCGAGTTAATTCGACGTTTTGAAGGGGGTCAAAATCATGTTCAAAGATTCCGTTACATACTAATTACAGCAGGCGCGCGAGTTCATGTCCATCCTGAGGAATGCGGTAGTGCTGTGACCTAGTTAATGATGGTAATGTCGATAACAACTACCGATTTAGTTAACAGATGTAAATTTGGTTTAATGTAACTAGGTCATTTTGCAAATTATAAAATAAATGTGACAAGTAATTACTTATTTATTTCTAATAGAGAAAAATATTTTTTTTATTCCAATTCAATTACTATCAGATGGAAAGACAACCGACAGATCAGAGCCCGAATCAGTATAGGTTTTTTTCTACCTGAACTTGTTGGAAGCGGAGTAGTCATGGTTTATTCACCATGAAATAACACAATAACGTTAGCGTAAATTTTGAGTATCGATAAGCGCACGTCACAACCGTCAAGGACAACACTCGATGTCAGACAAATGCAGGGAGGTGGGTGAAGGTGGGGCGAGCTGTCCCCCGCGCGTCCCCTCTGGCCCCGATGGACAGGAACTCGCGCGCACACAGTACGTCTGAAGCTAATGAAAGCGTATTAAAAACGGACCGTACCTTTTGCTAGTTTCAGTTTTAGTGGCGCTGGTGTTGGAGTGCGTGGAGGCTCGTCGCGGCCGCCGGCTCGCCGCTGCTGCCTCGCCTTCTGAAGGAGCTGGAGACGCTTCAGGACTCTCGTCTCCTTTCTGAGAAACGGGAAAATATTTTTCATGATAATACAAAACAAACATTCGAAATAGCTCTTAGGAATTGTGATAGACTTTGTGACGGTTTCAAAATTATGTTAAGTTTTCGCGGAGGTTTTTTAGATTATAAACATTTACCCATATATTTATAGAGAAAGAGAGAAAAAATTTAATACAATATTAAATCAAGAAAAATTGGGGCGAGCCATCGAATTCCAGTGGTAACACACAAAAACGGGCTAGAAAGAGGGAAGAAATACTTGTATGCACTTAACATCCTACCCGCAGTCTTCAGTCTAGGCGCATGTATTGAGGTTCAAAAAAATAAGAATTCGAGAAGAACCCGTTCAATAAAAACAACAACAGAGTTTACATTGTGACCGTTCAACAGAAAAAAATTGTTTTCTAGATTAGTATGCGAATTTTACATTAGATTCAGTACTTCGAATTTATCATTATTGTTATTCAAATTAACAGGAAAAAATAAGGTAATCCCAGTTTAAAAAAAAAATCTTAAGGGAAAATTGACATACTTGAATTAGATTTAATTAATCAAAACTATTTCAGCGAACGAATTGGGCAATTATTGTTTACAATTGCGTCATCGATCTTTTTTTTCCTACTTTTGATAGCCTTGAGAGGCTATTTTAGCTTTACCCTAACGTGTAGGTCTCGTAGGAGCTCTCGGGGCTCAAATCGAAGGTTTTGCGAAAACTGGCCCTAGCAAATTGTTTTGTTCTAAATTCAAATGTTCTTGTCGAGACCTGAAACAGTGTTGTGAAAAAAAATATTCAAATTTCGTATTTTGTATACTGAAGGTTACGTTTATCCTCACAGGGAAGTTTACCTTAACGTCGGTGGATGCCCGTCTGCCCTTGGGAGTGAGGAGAGCTTCGCAGGCCCGGGCAAACGAAGCCCGACGTCCCCGGGCCGGACTGCCGCTGACCGACGCTACCGGGGAACCCAACTCTGAGTTGTTATCTGCAATTGAGTGATTAGTACTTAATTACGACGGAAATACTTGGATAACATAATTACAAACGAGAGTTTTTGGCGCAAATGCGAAGGGCGAAGTTTAATTGTGAATTGTTTTATTATGTTAAATGTATCATCGGGCGTATCTTCGGATTTCAATGTTCAAATAATTGTTAATAATTTAGCATCTATGAAAATGACACAAATGTGGGTAAATGAAACAAAGCCTCTGAACGTAGCTTCGATGGTTGTACCAAAATATAAATTGAAAAAGGCTGAATAAATAACCACCATTTTACTGAGACTTTATGTAGTCTCAACTCATCTCGTTACATTTAATTTTGGTCTGAAAGAATCAGATTAATCAACTTTATCTCATTTCGCTTCATATGACAGAATATTATAAATTTTTACGTACGTAGAAACTACATTTCAGTTAGGCTATAAGGTCTTGTAGCCAATGGCCGTATATAAATTATTAAAAAAAAGTAAATACAATAATCAATCGATCAGTGTTGATCAATTATTTGAATCGACTAATAAAGTTCTCAAATATAAGCGGTTCGCGTTTTAGTGAAAAATAGTTATCTGTAAAGTTGGTTTACGGACGATAGATTTACGTGATAACATCATAAAGAAACATTGATGAAAAATTGCATACCTTTATGAATTAAATAGAAATATTATCACTGGATTATCATTATTTTGTATCATAAATACATAGAAGGAGCTAATTGAAAATTACAATGCTTAACAAATTTTTTTTTTTTAATTCTTCGATGCGTGGACGAGCTCACAGTCCACCTAGTGTTAAGTGGTTACTGGAGTCCTTAGACATCTACAACGTAAATGCGCCACCCACTTTGAGATATAAGTTCTAAGATCTCAGTATAGTTACAACAGCTGCCCTACCCTTCAGACCGAAACGCATTACTGCTTCACGGCAGAAATAGGCAGGGCGGTGGTAAATTATTAGCGCTTCGGCCGATCGTGCCTCTCTATCGCTTGTTCCGTGCTCTAGCTTGCACGCCCAGGCGGAACGTGACATTTTTTCGTGCGTGCAGCCGGTGTTCATCGATTTCACTTCATTATCACGTCAAAAAAAAATGCTTACCAATGTCAACTGATATCCGCCTGCCTATTTTGGCCGGTTTTGGCATCAGCTTCGACTCGGATGCGGCTCGTGTCATGTTTTCTGGAAGTTTTACATTACACTATTATTTATTTATATTTATTTAAAATCTTATTAATTACATAATATTTTTTAAAAAATATATTAAAAATACAATTTTTAAAAAACACTATATAAAAATAGATTGCCGCTGATGGCGGTGTCTACGACACAAGCCACCACACACTATTATTATTATTATTATTATCTTTACTGTAAATTGGTGCATAAGCCGCGGACGAATGGCAAAATATAATTTTGGAATAACGTTACAAAAAGAAACAAAAGTTTCAGTGTAGAATTTATGATTCTGTTCTTACAATACGTAACGTTCTCTTGCGATAGAGGTGTCAATGCTTAACCCTTTTAGTGCTGAGCTTATTTTCACATATATTGCTAAAGGATTTTTGAAAAAAAGTGCCTTATTAATTTTCACTTAAAATAATATTTTAACTTAAAATTAATACAAAAATTAACGCTAAATCCACGGCAAAATAATATAAAATTGTTATTTATAAATGTTATTAATTTATTAAAAACGTTAAACGTGCTCGATAGTCGGTAACCTATAATTAAATTGTGCAATAATCGATATTCCGACGCTCCGCATTTTATACTCATTCTCTCTCTCTCTCTTCCCAGCTATTTATCCCACATGGTGGTGGGGTCAGCTTTCCTGACTTTACTCCTCCACTTCGCTCTGTCTTCGACATCCTCGTCAGCAACATTGCATTCTCTCTTGTCCTTCAGCACTACGTCCCTCCACCTTGTCTTGGGTCTGCCTCTAGGTCTCCGACCGGGGAGGTCGAGCAGTAGCGCCAAATTTCCGNTATAATGAGGTATTATGTGGTTGAATGAGGTTTTGTTATTTTTATTATATATTCCCTCATCGTTCACAGCACTACATACCTCTTTCACTCATTTACCACATCCTTACACACTTACAATAAGTTAGTTTTTTTTTCTACACTAGAAATTCCCTAGAAATCTTATATATGGCAAAACAATGTTTGCCGGGTCAGCTAGTAAATTATAAAATCTTGCCAACAGAAATGTGACAATTATTTTTTAATTAACTTCATCCAAACGTTTCGATGCATTTATTTATTGCTAAATTATGTTACGATGTGTTTCGTTTTTAGTTCTAGCCTGTTGTACCATTAGATAGATAGATACCATTTTGCTAAGCCGCATTCTGTGTGATATCAACATTTTCATTATTACTTTTGTCTGTATATTAAATTATAATGTATATACAATACTAAAAGTAAAGTCCACTACTATACACTAAAAGGTCCTTTTAATCGATTTATTGAAACTAACATTAATTTAAATGAGTTTCTTTGAATTTGAATTTTATTGAAGATTCTTATTGAAAGTCAAAATAGACAATGCTTAGGCTGGTTTTTAGTATTTTAATAATAAAGTTTGGTTCAAAGTCTTCTAACCAGCCAATTCTGTCTGTCAGAATTTTATTTATCAGATGATGTTATAGATAGAAATTATGTCAATCGTTATAAATTGAAAAATAACAAAATTTTCACTTCAGTTTAACTGATAATTTAGACGATGAGCCTTTCGAAAGTTTGTATAGTATATTTAGGTTTCTAAACATCTCTTATATCCGAAAAGTCAAAATTAATTATATAAATCTTAAACAACTTAAAAATAAATACTCTTTCTGTATTCTTGAAATGATAATCTTGATGGATTATTTTATATTATATATTCGTAAATTAATCTCTGATCTCTATTATGTTCCATGCGTTTAATACTTTTTATAATTAATTAAAAAATTGTTTTATTTAATATGTAATAAGAACGGTGTTGCAGTATTGATAGAGATATGGTAGTGTGTAGCGAAAATCTCGTGATTAACGACTGAACTGATTAAATAAACGAAAATAAAGAAATATTTTAACTTAAAACTTCATTGTTTTTTTAAAATTACTCTACATAATTTTTCATGCATGTGCATAATGAATGGTTTCACTGATTTGGTATCGTGAACAAAGACTCAATTGTGTTTCTCTTTAAAACACATCAGAAACGACATTTAAAGCTATAATATGTTTTGTTATTATATACATGTATTAGAAAAATATATACATATATTTTTTATTGCTTAGATGGATGGACGAGCTCACAGCCCACCCGATGTTAAGTGGTTACTAGAGCTCATAAACATCTACAACGTAAATGCGCCACCCATCTTGAGATATAAGTTCTAAGGTCTCAGTATAGTTACAACGGCTACCCAGCTTACCCCAGCCTTCGAACCGAAACGCATTATTGCTTCACGGCGGAAATAGGCGGGGTGGTGGTACCTACCCGTGCGGACTCCCAAGAGGTCCTACCACCAGTGAGCACATATATATGGAACACATATATTTTATATGCAGTTTCTGTTAATGTCTTAAGAATTCAAAGTGGTTTTTGTAAATATCAGAATTGCGTTCGTTTTTTCGAAGCAAGTTTTTGAAAGCTATTAAGAATTCACATTGGAAAGTGTATATCCTGTAGCTACTAAACTCTAGGTTTACTTTTTCAGCTACTCTGGTGAAGTAATATGGCATTTTTCTCACTGAAACTAAAGACAAAAAAAAACAAGTTTTATTCTTATCATATTTATTTATTGTAAATGCAAAAAAACAAAACCGAAAAGCCTAGATGTATTTACTAAATAATAAAAAAATACTTATTAGATTATCGCGTTTAATTCTTATTTTAATCTAATTTTGTTGTCTTTTTGATCTGAAAAGGAAAGAGATTACAGTAATTAGTTTTATAGTCTGTAATAAAGTTTAAAGGTCGATTCACTTGGAAATAAATACTAGTCCAAAATAAAAATAGCTATGGTTTTAAAACTAAACAAAACTCGCTTCAATAGTAGCCAGCCAAGCTGAAGGCAAAAATTATATTTTTTCTTAAACTTTGATGTTCCCAGACCAGAGATGTGACATCAAAATCAAATAAATTTTAATAAATTTGAATTAAAAATAGTGTAAGAAAAAAATATTTTATTGTAAAAAAATAAGCGTGAGGTACTTTTCAGGATATTATCAAAATAACCCTTCTACTCATATCTTTTCATAAAATATTTATAACTAGTGATACCATGCACCCCATATTTTTTTTTACAATAAAATCATTTTTTCTTATACTATTTTTAATTCAAATTCATTAAAATTTATTATCTATTTTTTAGTTGAATTTTCTATAAAAGCGTATTTTGTTACTTTTTTTAAACTATTATTTATTTTTCAATCTTCAGTTCAATTTAAATTTTTTCAATATTTTTTTTATATTTAATTGTCATCGGTCCTTAATAAAATAAGTATACCAAATTTCGAGTTAATTCGACGTTTTGAAGGGGGTCAAAATCATGTTCAAAGATTCCGTTACATACTAACTACAGTAGGCGCGCGAGTTCATGTCCATCCTGAGGAGTGCGGTAGTGCTGTGACCTAGTTAATTATGGTAATGTCGATAACAACTACCGATTTAGTTAACAGATGTAAATTTGGTTTAATGTAACTAGGTCATTTTGCAAATTATTAAATAAATGTGACAAGTAATTACTTATTTATTTCTAATACAGAAAAATATTTTTTTTATTCCAACTCTATTACTATCAGATGAAAAGATAAATGACAGATCAGAGTTCGAATCAGTGTAGGTTTTTTCTACCTGAACTTGTTGGAAGCGGAGTAGTAATGGTTAAATAACACAATTTCGTAAATTTTCGATATCGATAAGCGCACGTCACAACCGTCAAGGACAACACTCGACGTCAGACAAATGCGGGGAGGTGGGTGAAGGTGGGGCGAGCTGTCCCCCGCGCGTCGCCTCTGGCCCCGATGGACATGAACTCGCGCGCATACTGTACGTATGAAGCTAATAAAAGCGTATTAAAATAGGACCGTACCTTTTGCTAGTTTCAGTTTTAGTGGCGCTGGTGTTGGAGTGCGTAGAGGCTCGTCGCGGCCGCCGGCTCGCCGCTACTGCCTCGCCTTCTGAAGGAGCTGGAGACGCTTCAGGACTCTCGTCTCCTTTCTGTGAAACGTGACAGTATTTTAATTGATAATACAAAAGAAACATTCGAAATAGCTTAGGAATTGTGATAAAACTTGTGACGGTTTCAAAATTATGTTAAGTTTTCGCGGAGGTTTTTTAGATTATAAACATTTACCCATATATTTATAGAGAAAGAGAGAAAAAATTTAATACAATATTAAGTCAAGAAAAATTGGGGCGAGCCATCGAATTCCAGTGGTAACACACAAAAACGGGCTAGAAAGAGGGAAGAAATACTTGTATGCACTTGACATCCTACCCGCAGTCTTCAGTCTAGGCGCATGTATTGAGGTTCAAAAAAATAAGAATTCGAGAAGAACCCGTTCAATAAAAACAACAACAGAGTTTACATTGTGACCGTTCAACAGAAAAAAATTGTTTTCTAGATTAGTATGCGAATTTTACATTAGATTCAGTACTTCAAATTTATCATTATTGTTATTCAAATTAATAGGAAAAAATAAGGTAATCCCAGTTTAAAAAAAAAATCTTAAGGGAAAATTGACATACTTGAATTAAATTTAATTAAACAAAACTATTTCAGCAAACGAATTGGGCAATTATTGTTTACAATTGCGTCATCGATCTTTTTTTTCCTACTTTTTATAGCCTTGAGGGGCTATTTTAGCTTTACCCTAACGTGTAGGTCTTGTAGGAGCTCTCGGGGCTCAAATCGAAGGTTTTGCGAACACTGGCCCTAGCAAATTGATTTGTTCTAAATTCAAATGTTCTTGTCGAGACCTGAAACAGTGTTGTGAAAAAAAAATATTCAAATTTCGTATTTTGTATACTGAAGGTTACGTTTATCCTCACAGGGAAGTTTACCTTAACGTCGGTGGATGCCCGTCTGCCCTTGGGAGTGAGTAGGGCTTCGCAGGCCCGGGCGAACGAAGCCCGACGTCCCCGGGCCGGACTGCCGCTGACTGACGCTACCGGGGAACCCAACTCTGAGTTATTATCTACAGTAGAATTGAGTGATTAGTACTTAATTATGACGGAAATACTTGGATAACATAATTACAAAAGAGAGTTTTTGGCGCAAATGCGAAGGGCAAAGTTTAATTGTGAATTGTTTTATTTTGTTAAATGTATCTTCGGGCGTATCTTCGGATTTCAATGTTCAAATAATTGTTAATAATTTAGCATCTATGAAAATGACACAAATGTGGGTAAATGAAACAAAGCCTCTGAACGCAGCTTCGATGGTTCTTCCAAAATATCCATCGAAAAAGGCTGAATAAATAACCACCATTTTACCGAGACTTCAATTCGTCTCATCTTATCTCGTTACATTTAATTTCGGTCAAATTAATGAAAGACTCAGATTAATTAATCAACTTCATCTCATTTCGCTTCATATAACAGAATATTGAAAATTTTTACGTACGTAGAAACTATATTTCAGTTAGGCTATAAGGTCTTGTAGCCGATGGCCGTATATAAATTATAAAAATAAGGAAACACAACACAATCAATTGATGTAGTGATCAGTGTTGATCAATTATTTGAATCGACTAATAAAGTTCTCAAATATTAATAATTCTTAATGAAAAAGGGTTATCTGTAAAGTTGTTTTACGGATGATAGATTTACGTGATAACATCATAAAGAAACATTGATGAAAAATTGCATACCTTTATGATTTGAATAGAATTATTATCACGGAATTATCATTATTTTGTATAATAAATACATAGAAGGAGCTAATTGAAAATTACAATGCTTAACAATGTATTTTTTTTTTTATTCTTAGATGGGTGGACGAGCTCACAGTCCACCTGGTGTTAAGTGGTTACTGGAGTCCTTAGACATTTACAACGCAAATGCGTCACCCACTTTGAGATATAAGTTCTAAGATCTCAGTATAGTTACAACAGCTGCCCTACCCTTCAGACCGAAACGCATTACTGCTTCACGGCAGAAATAGGCAGGGCGGGGGTAAATTATTAGCGCTTCGGCCGATCATGCCTCTCTATTGCTTGTTCCGTGCTCTCGCTTGCACGCCCAGGCGGAACGTGACACTTTTTCGTGTGTGCAGCCGGTGTTCATCGATTTCACGTCATTATCACGTCAAAGAAAAGCTTACCAATGTCAACGGATATCCGTCTGCCTATTTTGGCCGGTTTTGGCATCAACTTCGACTCGGATGCGGCTCGTGTCATGTTTTCTGGAAGTTTTAGATTACACTATTATTATTATTATTATCTTTACTGCAAATTGATGCATAAACCGCGGACTGATGCCAAAATAAATGTTCGAATAACGTTACAAAAAGAAACCAAAGTGTAGAATTTATGATTCTGTTCTTAAAATACGTAACGTTTTCGTGCGATATAGGTGTCAATGCTTAACCCTTTTAGTGCTGGTTTTTTTTTTGCATATTTATTGCTAAAGGATTTCTGAAAAAAAAGTACCTAATTAACTTTAACTTAAAAATAATACAAAAATGAAGGCTAAATTCACGGAAAACTTATTTATAAATGTTTTTATAACGTACAAAAAGAAACAATGAAAAGTTTCATTGTAGAACTCTATTTATAATTCTGTTCTTAAATACGTAACGTTTTCATGCGATAGAGGTGTGAATGCTTAACCCTTTTAGTGCTTATTATCACATATATAGCTAAGAATTTTTGAAAAAAAGTGCCTTATTAACATCAACATAAAAATAATTAAAAAATCAATGCTAAATTCACGGCAAAATAATTTAAAATTGTTATTTATAAATGTTATTAATTTATTAAAAACGTTAAACGTGCTCGATAGTCGGTAACCTATAATTAAATTGTGCAATAGTCGATATTCCGACGCTCCGCATTTTATACTCATTAATAGAAAATCGATATATCGACGATTAATGTTCTAAGGTTTAAAATAGCAATTGAAACGCACTCTTCTAGTAAGCGACGCGTGATGACCGTGATGACTTTGAACACATCTAACGTCTCGGCTATTAAGATATCTTAGAACTAGTTCTTAGATACATATCAGATACGTATTTATAAAATGACGATACATTAACTTGACCGAGCTATTTAACATTAGCTAGAAATTCTCAGACATATCTGTTTGTTTGTAAACAACTACATTATTGACGGTTTTATCGATTTCTCATGCATGCGTAAATAAATCGTTAATTATGTGCAAAGGAGAATAATAATGCAACTAAATAAAGCGTGTATTTACTTACTTCTGCGAAATTTGGCTGCCTCCGAAGCTACAGAGGTAGGAGATATATCGGATTGCAACTCTGCATCGTCCGGGATCCCTAAATATAATTGAGCGCAGACAGTTAGCTAATAAATAAGGAAGTCAAGCTTCGGGATTAGAGATGAAACATCGATACGTTTAGAATCGATTTTGAATAGTTTAGTTTACTGCACTGTCAAAACATTATGTTACGTAAAGAGACTTTTTGGCGGGAACGCGAGGAGTGAAGTTGTGTAATTTGTTTTATTTTGTCTATTTAATGTTTGAGTTTAAATGGTTATTAATGGTGGTTTATTAACTATTTAGTATCTGTGAAAGTGCACAAATGTGGGAAAGTAACACCCACCCGGTGTCATGTGTAATAATAATAATTTATTTATTTTTTCTTTAAAAGTATAGTACAAATACAAATAGAAATTAACTTTATAATCTATTTTGTAAGCGTTTGAAAGAGCTGAGGTCTGTACTAGGTTCAAAGACCTGTATTACTGATCTCCAGGCTTCAGTATGTACAGATACATACAGTAACTAGAAATGGAATTTATATAAATTTTATTTATACTACCATCAAATTTTTTTAATATTATATCTCTGAATCTTGGTAGTTATTATGATAAAAGCATTTTTTTCTCATTTTGTTTCCTAAGCCTTTAGGATTGATTCAAAATATTTAGGTTTTGAAGTTCTAGGTTTCATCAATTCAATTAAATTTAATTAAATGTAATACCTATATAGGGCAATTAAGCAGTTATTGGGACTCAAATAAAGGTGTATAATAATTATTGGTATTGAATCACAATTTAATGACTAAAAATATTAATACGTTAATATCCTGTTCTTTTTTATAGTAATTTGTAGTAGGTGTAGTTATTTTCAAAAATATTGAATTTCTATTGTATTTTTTTTGGGCATCTCTTCTATGGACATCTTTGGCATTAGCAATTTTGGTGTCACGTAAAAAGAAATAATTGTGTTTGTGGGTAATGTATAAAAATCAAATTCATATAAAAAGTATCGATGTTTCGTCAGGCATATCTAGTAGATATATAAGACTACATTAATACGTTGTTCACAGAAGGCTCTGCTTGGCATGCTGTTACACGTTCGAAGCAACAGACAGTAATGGAATCGAAAACAATATTTTCATACAACATCAAACTTAAAAACTGATATTTTTTTATATTATTGAAATATCGATATTTTTTGTTATTTACTTAATTAAAAAAAATAAAAAATTAAAGCATTTCTCATGTGCAAAGAGGTGCAAGACATGCAACAATCGTAGCGGAATTATTTATAATGTTTTGTTTTTCAGTCTAATTAATTTCGACTACAACCATATCTAAACATACAGGGTGTAGCATTATCTAGTCAAATAGTACAAATATGACTGAATTCTGAATAGAAGTTCAAGAAAACTTTAAGCTTATATACGGTATGGAACCCTGAGGTTCTCTGAGCGTTTGTCCGGTGCTCACGTTACCCCGTGAGCCCGTTAGCCCGGCGTCGCACTGACCTTCGTAATCGATTTTGTTTAGGAGCGAGATCCGGTCCATGGGCTGCACGTCGAAGGCGGAGGGCGGCTCGTCGTCGCTGGAGGAGGCGGCGGCGCTGCTCCTGCGCTTGGCTCTAGGGGCGGGCCGCTTCTCCAGTAGCGTCGACAGGACCGCTTGCTGGCCCCGGGTCATCCTGTAAACGCATTATACGTTTTAATCGGATCCTTAATATATTGTTACGCGCTGGGGTTCGGAATAAATAAACGTTCCACCAAAGTACAACTTAATACTGTATTTTTATCACTTACAACACACACAGAACATTTTAAAATTCTCAATTCCCTTCTTCGGCTTCGCTTCAGGTGATCCGTTCGCTGTTTCGCTTCGAGTAGTTCCGATTACTAACTGACTGCGTGCCATCTCTGTAACGCTTTTATAGTCGATACGACATCCTTAGAATTATCGACAACATTCCTCACAAGTCGAGTATTTTCGATGTACGTTTCCGCTATCCGCAGACAATAGATGGCGTTGTACTTCTCGAGCGTTCTAGATGTTACTAAATCCTTTGATATTCGTTTCAGCTATTCGGCGATAGATGGCGTTACTCTTACCGGCGTAACAATATTTAAGCACTATGTACTTCTTCCGTCCATATGACCAAAACCCCATTGTGCAAGACATTTCCCATCAGAAATGGCGTGGGATAGGACACACTCAACGGGACAACGGAATCAACGCAGCATCAATCGCGTTTGAGTGGCAACCGCTTGGCAAGAGAAGACCCGGTCGCCCTGTACACACTTTGCGACGCACCGTAGAGAGTGGATGAAGACTGCCAACGTGACCTGGAGTGATGTCAAGGAGCAAACGCAAGACAGAGTTAAGTGGAGACAACTTGTGAAGGGCTCTGTGTACCAACGGGGTACCCTAGGACAACAACAACAACATGTACGTCTTTGCGTTCCGGCTTCTATTATTATCAATATTATTATATATTATTATGTATTTGTATTAATAATAAATAAATATAAAATAAAATAAATTATACACGAATGAAACTTTCACGAATGACTTCCACGGTGAAGGAATAACATCGTGTAATAAAAATCATACCCGCAAAATTAAGTAATGAGTTTCGGTTTGAAAGGTGCAGGGGGTAGCCGTTGCAACCACAATGAGACCATAGAACTTATGTCTCAAGGTGGGTGGCAGCATTTACGTTGTAGATGTCTATGGGCTCCAGTAAAAAAGAAAAAGAAAATACGAACCTTCTGGACTTGGATAGTTCATCGATGATGGCGCTGCCCTCCTTGCTCTCCTCGACAGCGGCTTCGGGTATGACAGACAGCTCCGGCTTGGTGGCGACTACGGACTTCCTAGTTCTTCTACCCTGCCCAGCCCTGTCCAGGTCCTCGCTGGCCTTGCTCTTGTTGGACACAAAGGAGCTTTCCGAGGCGACGCTTTCGTTGTCATCGATATTTTTGCTTCTCGATCGTGTGGCGCGTCTCTTCGGCGTCAGTTCCTCTAAAGATCTTTCTTCTAATTTCTCCCCCATTTCTTTGGAAATTCGTCGAGTGACTATGCGTCTGACTTCCGCGCTCGTCGGGGTCTTGGCTCTTCTACTGGACGGCGTGACGTCAGCAGTCTCGGGCGTGGTCAGTTCCTCCGCGAGGGAAGCGTTTGAATTGATTCGTTTTCTGGTTGCGGGGGTTTTGGGTTCGTCCATAGACTGATTGGAGGCGGTGGAGGTGGCGCGTTTTCTTGTGCGTCTCCCTTTAACTGTTTCTTCAGTTGCCGTTGCCGTGTCCGTTTTTTCTAGTTCTTTATCTTCGGATACTACGATTTCGGGGGCATTATCTTTTAGTTCGGAATCGACTTGTTTGTTAGTTCCGCTATCTGTCGTATCGGCTTTAGCATTTTCATCCTTGTTGTCATCGGTTTTAGGAAGAATTTCGTTTAGCACCACATTTTCCGATTCAATTTTTTTCGATCCCATAAGATCGTCGGCTGAAGCTACTTTCTCCACTACAACGTGCACTTGTATAGGCGCTTGAGGTTCTGAAACTAAAACACACATTTGATTAGCGCGACAACATTGTCTTTAATATAAAGAATTTATTTTTATGGTGAATTAATTTTCTTCCATCAATGCTTATTTCAAGTTTTATCGATTACCTTTATTGGCTCCTTCGTCGACTGTGTCTTTGTCCTCAGTGACTTTTTCATCGGAATAATTCAATTGAATGTCGGAGCGATCGGATTCTACTCCGGAAGCGTCGTCTGTGAGGAGGGAGAGTTGGCCCGGCGGACCCGCGTTGTTGCTCGGAGTCTCTTCAACAATTCCGGCTTGTACTTGAACATTTTCGGTTTCTTGTTTCTGCTGTTCATCAACTTTTCGATTAGAATCTTCAGAATCCGTGTCTTGGATTGAGATGACGTCTGCTTCGTCCTCGCTACTTGTCGAACTAGACGAGCTCTGGAAAATGAAATGGCGGATTGTTAATCAGAAAACGGTGGTACTTGACCGCCATTTCCAACCTCTGCTACCCTATCGCGCCTAAGGAGTGTTATCATCAGATACAGGGTCTTCTCTTATGTTGAATTCAATATCCGAGCCATTAATTTGGAGATAACCTAGAAGAAAAGTACAGTGGAGGATTTAAGGCCTGAGGCATTCTCTACCAGTCAACCAAGGGTGGAGTAGAGTTCTGTGGTAAGTGCATTTCTTTTTGAGAAATAACAATTATATTATATACCTACATATACAAATAAATTTTACTTACACTTTCGGAGCTGTCGTCTTCTCCTTCGGCCTCCTCCGCCTCAATAATCTCTTCATCACTTTCGCTATCATCACCGGACATGTCTCCTTCGATCTCATGTATCTCTCTCTCAATCTCGACAATTTTTTCTTTCTCTGTCTGTATGGCATCGTTTCTCACCTCATCGGCTTTATCGACATCGCTATCGTTGGTGATCAGACTGGAAGCTTCCCTCTTGTCATCGACGCTGCTACGGAAGCTGTGCAAAACGGATCTCTCGAAGTCGCTCTCGATCATTTTCGAGAAAGCCGAGAACGTATTCGGTTGATCTTTCGATTCGTTCGCGCTTGACGCTTCGACGCTGCTCTCGAAGCTCTGCAGCACAGACCTGCCTCCTTCAGTATTGTTGAGTGTTGTGAAAGCCGGCAAGGATTTCAAGTTATCGATACTTCTATCGATATTTTCGACTGTCTGTTTGATTTCTATAAGCTCTGACGTTTCCATAGTGCTGCTCTCGTAGCTGCACAGCACAGATTTCGCGCAGACTTCGTGTATCGTAGTGAAGGCGGGCAAGGTCTTCATGCCTATATCGGTTTTGTCCGTGTCTTCTTTGTGGAGTTCGGAGACGCTGTCGTTCGAGCTATGCAGTACCGATTTGTTTACAATAGGAGACAGTGTGACGTCCATTAGGTTTGATACTTTCTTATTGGATTTCATCGGTGTGCATTCGATGGCGCTCGCTGGTTCTTGGTCTTCGGTTTGTTCAGTTTGTTGAGTTTTAAACGTGTTCGCCTCTAATACCATTCTCGACAGCGGCTTCTTTCGAGACAGCAAACTCGTTCTCGGTGACATCTTTTCTGGTGTCTTAGAATGAACGACGCTCCTAGAATTAATGAGGATAACGAGTAATTACTAATGACGGGCTAAGCAATTAAATTTGATGTATTAATTTTAGGGTCACTTTTAATTACCTAAGGGGTCTGCTGGGAGTGACTTCCGCTGGGTTTTGTTCGGGTAGCGATTCAACTTCGGGCGTACGAGACCGGCTCCTGGGTACAAAATGTTTTATGAAATGACTAGTTATTTTTATTTTGGCAGAGGCTATCGCCTTCGAGATGGGGTGCTGGAGGTAGATGCTGCGAATCCCGTGGACAGCATATCGGACTAACGTATCTATATATTAATACGTGAAGCAAAAACTTTGTACCCCTTTTTACGAAAATTGCGCGGACCGACGAGTATGAAAGGAGAAACCCCATTCTGGGCCTAAGCGTTACACGAATGGGATATGTACCAAAACATTTGTCTATTTTGCTTGATTAACCTATTGAAATCTTAGCTTCATTGACAATGGCCAAGTGTAGAAAATAAATTGAATTCTATTTTAATCAATGTAAATAGAGTATAGCCATCGAATCGTGACACAACTACTTACAATGGCGGCGATTCAAAATATCTACAACTGACAACATTAAATATAGCATGAAAGGGTAGTTTTGCATTTTTATATTAATGTGACTATGCCATAGAAAAACACAAATGTATCAAATCATGTTATGTTATCTTTAATGTTGCCAACTGAAGATATTTTGGATTGCCGCTATTTAGTTGCACCATGATTCGCTGGCCAGACTATAAACTTAATCTCATTGAATAACGTAACGTAAAGCACCAAAATCTACTAACAAAAATCATTAAAAGCAATAAATAACTGTGCCATTTAGTTATGACACGAAATCATGTCGGCAACTGCGGCAATTCAAAATATTTTCAACTGGCAATCTTAAATATAACATGAAAAACCTGATTTGATACTTTTGAGTTTTTCTATGGTGTAGTTACATTAATAATTTTACTGGTGGTAGGACCTCTTGTGAGTCCGCGCCTACCGCCCGCCTATTTCTGCCGTGAAGCAGTAATGCGTTTCGGTTTGAAGGGCGGGGCAGCCGTTGTAACTATACTGAGACCTTAGAACTTATATCTCAAAATGTGTGGCGCATTTAAGTTGTAGATGTCTATGGGCTCCAGTAACCACTTAACGCCAGGTGGGCTGTGAGCTTGTCTTTATCAAAGTCATAAAAAAAATGAGGCACGACCGATGTGGTTCTACAGACGCGCCTACCTGAGACTGCGTGTCCTTGGCGAGGACGAAGACGACTCGGTGTTAGACGATTTGATCGGCGACTCTCTGATCGGTTCCAGTTTTGGCGAATCTCTGATTGTCCTCTCGATTTTATCGGGAGTTTTCGATCTGCTCCTGAAATAGTCAAAAGTACTTATTTATCTATGTTTGTTGCGAAGCGGCGTTCGATATGTGTATCGTTCGACTACGGTGGTAGGTTACTGGTGGTAGGACCTCTTGTGAGTCCGCGCGGGTGGGTACCACCACCCTGCCTATTTCTGCTGTGAAGCAGTAATGCGTTTCGGTTTGAAGGGTGGGGCAGCCGTTATAACTATACCGAGATCTTAGAATTTATATCTCAAGGTGGGTGGCGCATTTACGTTGTAGATGTCCATGGGCTCCGGTAATCACTTAACACCAGGTGGGCTGTGAGCTCGTCTACCCATCTAAGCAATAAAAAAAGCCATTTGACAGCAAACAGGTCGGGACCTTTTTTGCCTATCAATAAAAGGAAAAATTTGTTTACCTATTTCTAGGTACACTGAGGGTAGTTCGCTCCGGATGCGGATCGCTTTCGATTTCTTGCTTAGGCTGTTCCGGTATGGGGGCCAGTGGAGATGTTCGCGGGCTGAGCTCTGGAGTCCTGGATCTGCTTCTATTGTAAAAAAATCCACCATTGATTTAGTTTTTGCATAGTTAATATGTGTAATCAACCTTTTAATTAAAAATTTTAATTGGCATAACACTTATCACATTATCACAGTCATGTTGTGAGCCCGCACGTTCCAGTTTAAGGGTGGAGCAGATGTTGTAATAAAAAGCCTGAGGCTTAGAATTCCTGTCTCGAGATGGGTGGTGGCTTTTACATTGTTGGTGTCTATGGGCTCCGATGACCGTTTATCATTAGGTGATCCGTGGGCTCGTTTATCGGTTCTATGGGTTTAAGCTGTTTACAATAAGGTTGTAGGCACTCGAAGCCAATAATAATTGAGGTAACCGGCCACGTATCGGGCCACGTGGAAGCTCATCATTGGTAAGGGACCAATGATGAATAATTATGTTTTAAGTCGGGGATCGATCCGGAGTCATGCAGACTGCTATCGGTCAGTTGTCGACTGAAGTTTTTTTTGTTTGTTTCTTAGATGTGTGGACGAGCTGACGGCCCAACTGGTGTGAAGTGGTTATTGCAGCCCACAGACATCAACGTAACCACCGACGCGATCCAGCTTGAGATATAGTTCTAAGATCCCAGTTTGTACAGTACAACGGCGGCCCCACCCTTCAAACCGAAACGCATTACTGCTTCACCGCAGAAATAGGCAGGGCGGTGGTACCTACCCGCGCAGACTCACAAGAAGTCCTACCACCAGTTCATTCGTAAGTACTGTTGTATTCACTAGCAGCCACCACATGTACACTAGAGAGTAATAAAGACCCTACCTGGTCACTCTACTCCTCAACGGGGTCGCGATGGGCGAATCATAGCGCTCTGGAGTTCCTGGTATGCTCCTAAAATTGAATTCACATAATCAAAAAAAAAAAGAATAAAAATTACAAATTACCATACTTTAATTAATGTTTGATAGGCAGCGACTCGGGTTAATGTCGACAAACGATGGTGACTACTTATCATCCGATAGGCCGTATAGTCATCTTTTTTTATAGCTCGATGGGTGGACGTGCTCACAGCCCACTTAGTGTTAAATTGTCACTGGAGCCCATAGACATCTACAACGTAAACGCACCACCCATTTGAGATATAAGTTCAGTTTGAGATATAAGGTCTCAGTATAGTTACGACGGCTGCCCCACCCTTCAAACGCATTGCTGCTTCACGACAGAAATAGGCGGGGTGGTGGTATCTACCCCTGCGGACTCACAAGAAGTCCTAACCACCAGTAAAATCACCATGAAAACAAAAACGTAAATCTCAAAATCACTTACACATTAGACTTGGGAGTGCTTCCGTCACTAACGGATCGGATGCCCCGCCTCCCTCTGGGCGTGGCAGGTATCGATACACCCGTCTCTTTCGCACGCACGTCCCGCTCCCACTCCGCGTGCTCGTCAGCGCGGGCTCTGCGCCGGAGCGCCTCCATTTCCTTGGCACGTACGTCTTCGATGTTTCCCTGCTCGTCTGCTTCCGTGGAGGCTCGACGCGACTGTCGCCTCTCTCCGGTGTACCGAGGGTTGATAAGCGTTATCGGTATGTCGGCGATGCTTTCTATGGACGTGTTGGGATCGTCTGATAGACTACTGTTGACTGATATCGAAAGGGATCGTCTGGAAACGCAATATCGTAAATGTTAAAAATCCTCATTAAAGATTTCCGAACTTCGAAGTTAATGAATTCATCGCGGCTTAAAGGATAAGATCCCGGGTGTATCTCATACAGATAAAAAAAATCTAATGAAATAAGCATTTAGCTTTATCGACCGCTACCCTACTAATTCATTTTATAAGTATCCGTACACTAATTTCTACATGTCCTTATGAATTGGCCTTACTGAGTGGCACAAACGACTTCGAATATTTTTTCTCCCTAACTATTCGCTGGTAGCCTAGAGGACTATTCTAGTTACGTCTGGACGAATAGGTGAGTTCACGGGCTCAACAATTTAGATTCATTTTCTGATTTTTTTAAATAAAATTAATACCAAAACGTTTTACTGATAACCCTACATCATCCAGCTGACAATTATAGAATATATTCGTAATTAACTGTTTTTGCCCCATTTTTTCACACATATGAACCGATGTTTCATTACAAAACTCACCTAGCCTTTACATTGTCTTTATATGATTTCACAGATTTGACAGCATCTTTCTTAGTTGATATATTTATATTGGATGCAGGTTGATATGTTTCAATCTAAAAAAACAACAAAAATTGTTAATTTGAAAACGCCCTGAATATAATTTAAATTAAGGCGAATGCATAAAATGTGTCAACCCTACTGACCGTAGGCCGAGAGGCGCTGGTGACGTAACTGTCGTTCGATACATCCATCTCTATTTCTCTTATCACAGACGATCGTACTTTCTCATTCGTTTCCGGTATATCTTCTGAAATCGGCGGTGAAGCCCAGGCAGATTCTGACGGCATTGCGAAACGAAGGTATCTAGAAAAAACCGATTAATTTTAATATACATTACATGGACGCTAATAAATCTTGTACGAACGTGAGCTGATTAAATTCTCGGAACGTGAAAGTTTTCAAGGATTTTAGTATACCTAGTTCACCTATACTATTTCACCTATTCACTGGTGGTAGGACCTCTTGTGAGTCCTCACGGGTAGGTATCACCACCCTGCCTATTTCTGCCGTTAAGCAGTAATGCGTCTTGGTTTGAAGGATAGGGCAGCCGTTGTAACTATACTGAGACCTAGAACTTATATCTCAAGGTGGGTGGCGGCATTTGCGTTGTAGATGTCTATGGGCTCCAGTAACCATTTAACACCAGGTGGACTGTGAGCTCGTCCACCCAATTAAGCAATAAAAAAAACCTAGATGACAATAATATTTTTTCATTTTCTGTATTATTCGTTCACTTGCTCTGGATTCAAAAGAGTCACATACACATATTCAATTCACTTAAATAAACACCTTAAAGTGTATATAGTTACGGTCGAATTTCGTTTAACAAATCAACAACTTTGACAGTTGTTGTCATGGTCACGTGCCACGTACTTGTTGGCGGAGTCGCTGCAGTGCGTGTGGTTGCTGGCGGTCTCCAGAGCTTCGTCTTCGCTCTCGCCCAAGTACCGGGAGTCGACCGGCGACGGCGCGTCGGTCACGTCATTTCTGCGCATCTAAAAATTAACAACCATTAATCATTTCACGACATAAAAACAGGGCTTGAGAATGAATTAATCCGAATGAATATAATTAGAAGCGTGAACACTGAAAATAATAGGCTAAAGCGTTTTACATAAAAATAAAAAAATGTAATTATTAAAAACGAATAAATTTCTTTTTTATTCTCAACATTTATTGCTCCTGCATTGTGTGTATTTTATTTTTACGACGTCAATGGCACAAATATCAATTACTAGCTGAACCGGCAGACTTCGTAGTGCCTCAATCGATAAATAAAATACCTAAACTTTTGTATAAATTATTTTATACAAAAGTTTAGGTATTATAGTTATATTATAATATATTATATTACATTATATTATTATATTACATTATATTATTTATATTACATTATATTATCATATTATTATTTATACATAAAACAAATAAAAGGAATCCATGCGACGGGGGACACATCAAAGTGAAAACAAAATTTATTAAATTCCAAGCATTTTCATACTCATCTACCTTTTAAACCTTCTCTGGACTTCCACATATAATTCAAGACCAAAATTAGCCAAATCGGTTGCCGTTCTCGAGTTTTAGCGAGACTAACGAACAGCAATTCATTTTTATATTTATAGATAGATTTTACTGAACGTATTTTCATTTATGTACAGATGTATTATAGTATTACGAGGATAATAAAAGACGGTTTTTCATTATTACATACTAAAGTGTTTTTTTGAGCATCGAAAACGATATCGTAACAAATTGAAATGGTTTTTAATTTTTTTTCTTTTGTACCCCCCCCCCCCTCTGCACCCTTGCTCAGGTTATAAGTTAGAAATATTTTAGATCTATAAGACAACAGGTATACTATTCTCAAGTATATTTACATAAATAAATAATCGGGGTAAAATTTATAGATTATGTCCATACAGGTGAAGGAACTTTTTGGTAAGACGAATGTTTACCCGATCTATAGATCGAACTCACGGCCCTGGGCCCAAGATTAGAAGCTCGATCACAACTGTTCCACCGAGTCTGGTAAAATCTGAATTTATTTCACTTTTGTATCGTGTTTGTTACCTTTAGTATGCTGTGTGGAGTGCCGGCGTCCATTCTGCTGTAGGGCTTGTAGTCAGGACTGGGCATCTCCGGTATATCCAGCAAGCTGGCCATCTCGCTGCTGAGTTTCTCAACTTTCTTGTTGGATTTCGGTGTCTTTGGCGAGTAGGTAGGGTCGAATTTCGGTCGTTTTGGTGGTGTGCCTTGAGTCTCTGCTTCATCTGAGTACACTCTGAAATATTGTATAGATTGAGGTACTCAGTTTTTTTATTATTTTTATAGCTTAGTTGGGTTGACGAGTGCCGTCATCGACCTCGACTATTCAATTAACCCACAGACACAGCCCATTGAGTTTCTCGCCGGATCTTCTCATTGGTTCCGATCCGGTGGTAGATTCTCCGAAGCACGGCTCTTGCTAGGGTTCGTGTTAGTAACGTCGTCAGGTTTGAGCCCCGTGAGCTCACCTACTAGTTAAGGTTACGCTGACATAGCCTTTCAAGGCTATCAGCTTAGGTAGAAAAAAAAGCTGACGAGCTTACGGCCTAACTTAAATGCCGCCACCCACCACCTTGAGACATGACTTGTAAGGTCTCAGTATTTACAGTACGACTACACTCGAGACAAATACTCGTAATATTAAAGATAGACAATACTAACCTATTCTCAATTTGACTACAAACTTTAAGCAATAACAAAAGTATGACAATAAACAAAGAGTATATGTGTGTGTGTCAAATACATGGTAGTGTATGTGTAATGTTTTATTTATTGATTTAATGTTTCTTTTATGGATTATTTAAAAAAAATATTAGCATTGTGCACTTCTTCTCTATATCTATACTAATATTATAAAGAGGAAAGATTTCTTTGTTTGTTTGTATTGAATAGGCACCGAAACTACTGAACCGATTTGAAATATTCTGTTACTGTTTGGAAGCTACACTATTCCCGAGTGACATAGGCTATATAATCTTTAAAAAAAAAAAAGGGATCCTTACTAAAACTCCAATCAGTAAAAAAATTATCTAAAATATTATTTACATCGCATGCCATGCGAAAACTATTGATGATAGAATAAAATAATGTACTACGACTTTGTAGAACACATTATTATTTACAAAAAGTGTCGCGACAGCATATGTCTTACTATTATAGTTATGCCTCAATAAGAGTTCCTTTATTTTAAAAAATAAAACACCATCAAATATCGTTGAATTTTTGTTAAAGGCCCGAGCGGAGCCAGAGCGGGCCGCTAGTTCTCTATAAGTGTGGAAAATTTCATACTCCTCCGTCCGCGCAATTTTCGTAAAAAGGGATACAAAGTTTTAGCTTCACGTATTAATATATAGATGATTGAATAGTTACCTCCGTGTCTTTATTAGTTTGGGTGTGCAGATGAAGGGCGTGTCTTCGACGTTCAGCGCCCGTTTAATGCCGCGCCGCATCCTCGGCTTGCTCACCCACGTCTCGCTCGCATTCTCTATCGAGCTCTATAACGACAATACTCATATTAGACTTAACTAGTTTGGAAGCTAATGAGAATCAAAAGCTGGAAGCTAATGAGAATCTACTTACACCGAGCGGGAGATACTTTGCTTAGATGGGTGAACGAGCTCACAGCCCACCTGATGTTAAGTGGTTACTGGAGCCCATAGACATCTTCAACGTAAATGCCGCCACCTACCTTGAGATATAAGTTCTAAGGTCTCAGTATAGTTACATCGGCTGCCCCACCCTTCAAACATAAACGCATTACTGCTTCACGGCAGAAATAGGCAGGGCGGTGGTACCTACCCGCGCGGACTCACAAGAGGTCCTACCACTAGTAATTACGCGTACTAACCTGTATGAAGGATGACTTGTAAGTGCATGTGTTTTTCTGCGACGCGGCCTGAACGAACACCGACATCGGGCGCGGGACGAAAACTGAAATATAAATTGAATTTTATTCGTCATTAATATCTTATATTCATAAAAAGCTAAGGGAATGAAATATGTGCGTATGTATATTTGGGGTTTATTTTACTATCTTACTATAACCGGTGTTTGTCGTTAGAAATAAAAATCGCGAACGAACTCCACCTCCATGGGAGTCGGTAGTTCTCCAACATTTCTCAGAGTCAACTTAAATAAATCACAAACTTCGTTTAAACTACACCGATGTGATGATATTACACACACGTACAGACATGATCTATTTGAAATGGGCTGAGCTATTATTTTCGCATTATAAATCATGCAATTATTGACGATTCAAATCTGACGTATTTTTGTCACACCAATGAATTCGAATGTGTAACTCAGTGTTCTATCTCCTGCTCCCTGAACACCTACCCACCTTTAGTAGTATCGAAGTTGTGTTGTTGCAAGTCGCGCGCCACGGTGCGGGCGACCCGCGGCAGGGACGAGCACAGCACGGAGACGATGACGTCACGAGGGGCGTCCCCCTCGCCGGCGTCCTGCAGAGACTCTACGGACGTCGACATGTCCCTGGGACGGGGCTTGGATTGCTTCAGCTTATTGTTGTACTGTTCCGCCTCTAGGTACCTAACGAGTTTACATGTAACTATTAAATATCGTATTTCATTAGTACAGAAAACTTGAAATTTATTTAAGAAATTGTTGATGATTTTTCTTTTGAAATCCTTTTTAAATTGCGTGTATTTAGTTATTTATTCCAAAATTGTCTATGATTTTTTATTATTATAAATAAAATGAAATCGTATTATTATCAGCTTCACTAACCTAGCGTGCTGTAAATAGTACATGATCAATATGTCGGAGGTCTGAGATTCATTACAATTCTCTAGATATTTGATGAACACTTCCTCTTCGAACTCTTGTAGCGCAGCTTGCAACAGCTTCGCTAGATTCCCAGTGTGATGGCATCCTGAAAATCATATATATTTTTAAACTGCCTGCAGAAAACCTAATTAAGTAATTTTATCAGCATAAATTATAAGATATAAAACTCAAAAAGTATTTATTACCGCATTTCTTTTTTTAGCTTACTACTTAAATTATTTAATTAGTTGCCAAGTAGCTATAACCAGATAGCTCCAGTAACCACTTAACACCAGGTGGGCTGTGAGCACGTCCACAAATTTAAGCAATAGAAAAAAAATACACTGATATAAATAATGTTCATTTAACTTATAATTAGGGAGTAAAACTCGTTGTCGTCGAGAATTTAGAAGATTATGCTATTACAATTGAATTTTGGGGATTCAATATTGAATTTCACGAACATTAAAACCAAAGACGAAACAAATCTTAACCCTAGAAGGTGTGGTACTGTTCTCGGTGAAGTCGCCTAAGAACTGACCTCTAAAGAAGAAGTCCAAGACTCGTTTCTTGTGTTCGGCGGTGGTGGCGCTCTGCACGCACATCCTAACCACGTCCAGCGCCTCGAACACCAGCCCCCGCGCCAGGTACAGGCTGCAGCACGACTGCCAGTCCTCGAGTTTGTCTTGATCGTGAATTTTAAAGTCGCCATTCTTCATCTGTATCGGAGCAGGCTTCCTGACGTGCAGATACTGTAGGGCCGCTTGAGTCTTGTTCTGTGCCAGCAGCGAGGATAACACCACGTGGTGTTGCCACTCCGACAGCGTGTTGCCAGTGAGACATTGGAGTTGATCTAGTGCGAACTGTGGATTTCAAATTTGGATTTTTTTAAGCCATCTTTAATTTTTTTTATTGCTTAAATGGGTGGACGAGCTCACAGCCCACCTGGTGTTAAGTGGTTACTGGAGCCCATAGACATCTATAACGTAAATGCGCCACCCATCTTGAGATATAAGTTCTAAGGTCTCAAGTATAGTTACAACGACTGCCCCACCCTTCAAGCCGAAATACATTACTGCTTCACGGCGGAAATAGGCAGGGCGGTGGTACCTACCCGTGTGGACTCACACGAGAACCTACCACCAGTAATAAGAGGATCACCAGAGATTAGGGGTTTTTTGTTGCCGAACAGTCAGAAGAGCATACGGCCCACCTGATGATGAGTAGTGACCGTCACCCGTGAACATCAGCAATGCCAAGGGCAGAGCTAAGCCGCTGCCTACCGTTATAACTAACAATGTTCTATAAGTATAATAATACGTTATTGTCAACCCTAATATTAGGTCGTATTGTAGGCTTACACGGGTAGGTACCACCACCCTGCCTGTTTCTGCTATAAACCTTAGTGGTGACGTAACAAAGTCTAGCCACCAGTTACCATTTAATACAAACCACGAGGATCTTCCGCTCAGTAAATAAAATTGAAGAGATATTCTCAATTTACTAATACGAGTATACATTTATGTTTGTCTCACATCAAAATCTCTGTGGTCCAGATGCCAAAAAGCTTGTGTGGCTTTGATGGCGGTGTTGCTCAAACCGAACATCGTTGGGAACTGCATCAAGCGTCGGATTACACCCTCGTACCTATAAATTGTATAAAAATTAATAATGGTAAAAATTAATAATGAAAAAAATTAATAATGGTAAAAAACGTATAAGATTTTGATTTTGATGTATGTCTTAATTGAACAACTAGTGTCTTAATGAAGTCTTTAGTATATTAAGATTAAAAAAAAATCCTTTCTTTCAGCTAAGTAGGATTTTTTTAAATCTTGCATAATGTATTGTTACACTAAATACTGACTACACCCAAAAGGTTTTGCGAAATGGACAATATTATCATACTCCGGTTATAGAATCTCATAGATTGGTCACACTACTCAAAATTATTACTTGTAATTAGCACTCGCTAAATTCTAGCTCACGTATACTGGCCCTTATTCATGTCATAGACGAATTTGTTGTCAATTTATTAATTATTATGATTATTATTATATATAGCTCTTGTAGGCAGACGAGCATACGGCTCACCTGTAAGTGGTTACCGTCACCCGTGGACTTCAGCAATACCAGGCGCAGAGCGAAGCCGATGCCTATCGTTAAGTACTCTCCACAAGCCTCGTTTAGAGAAGGACGTGTCATAGCGCTCGGAAAACACCGTGGAGGGGAGCTCATTCCAAAGCCGGTTGGTACGTGGTAAAAGAACTAAAAAACCGTCACGTCCTTACGGATCCATCAGATCCAATAACATTTGCATTAGACGCCTTCAGCTCTAACACTGGGAGCAGGCTTATGGACCCCGGTAACCGTATTCGTCGAACTCGACAAAGAGGTCGACGTGCAACCTAACCCATGCATCAGCCCGCTGAGTTTCTCGCCGGATCTTCTCAGCGGGTCGCGATTCCGATCCGGTAGTAGATTCATTCGCGAAGCAACTGCTCTTGAGTTGTTAGGTCTCCTTTGGAGGCGCTCGGGCAGCTGTTAGCAAATCCCACCCCTCTTGGCTGAGCCTTTGCTCGCCCACCTGTCCTGGTGAAAAGGCCACCAGTAACAGCCATACACCTATTAGGTTCAGTCGGCTTCCTTTCAATCATAAAAATTAAGGACTGCGTTCGGTAAAGCATACTGACCGCACGTCGTCGTACACCATGCAGTAGTCGAGCAGCAGGTAGAGCACCAGGGAGTGCTTGTGCTCGTCGGCGATGTCGGGCAGCAGGTAGAGCCGCAGCAGCGCGTACAGCGACGGGGGCGGGTACACGCCGCCGCTCTCGCTGCCGCCCTTCATCCACATCCTGGTCAGGGGAAAACCTTTAGATGGGTGGACGAGCTCACAGCCCACCTGGTGTTAAGTGGTTACGGGAGCCCAACGACATCTACAACGTAAATGTGCCACCCACCTTGAGATATAAGTTCTAAGATCTCAGTTTAGTTTCAACGGCTGCCCCACCCTTCAAATCGAAACGCGTTACTGTTTCACGGCAGAAATAGCCGGGGTGGTGGTACCTACCCGCGGGGACTCACAAGAAATCCTACCACCAGTAAAAGATATTTTGATGATTGTCACTTCTCGAGCCACATTCGATAGAATACTGAACAATTTATTAGAGAATATCTGCTTATTGAAACAACAAGGTGGGTGGCGCATTTACGTTGTAGATTTCTATAGGCTCCAGTAACCACTTAACACCAGGTGAGCTATGAGTTCGTCTACGCAGCTAAGCAATAAAAAAAAAACAACAGAAATAAATGAGCTCATGAACCCAACAATTTGACAGCGTATAACATCAGGTGACTTTGTCGCTTATAGACACCATTGCCTCGCTTATATCTGCCGCGAAGCAACATTGCGTTCTGAGAGTCTATATTCAATTATAATTTGCCTAATTACTGGCGGTAGGACGTCATGTGAGTCCGCACGGGTAGGTATCACCACCCTGCCTATTTCAGCCGTGAAGCAGTAATGCGTTTCGGTTTGAAATGGGGCTCCGGTAACCACTCAAAATCAGATGGGCCGTGAGCTCGCATAAGCAAAACAAATATGGAAATATTTATCCGAGGTCTTAATGGCATATCCTCACAATGATAGTCTCCAGCAACCACTTCAAACCAAGATGAACAATGATGAACTCACTGATGTATCCTATCCCCAGCAAACTCTTGTTCGATGAGTTGATCTATGTACAGCAGCGAGCAGGACGCCTGCGCGCCCAGCTCGTGCGACGCGTTGTCTTGTAAGCGATTTAGCTTGAGGCGTCTGAAACGTAAAAAACGTTATATTAAGCTCAAGTTCAAAAGGTTAAATTGTCGTCCAGAATTAAAGTGAAAATTGGTCTGAAAGCTTTTGTACGATCACCGTGTTTCACCGAGCGGCTGATATTGCTCGTTAGACCGACGGCCCGTATGTTATTCTTCGGAACTTGTATATATGCAAGCTTATCTTGAGAATTTCGTAAGCGCATTTGTCAAATATTTTGTGTTTTATGACGGCTACCGCCACATCATACCACATAGAAAATTAGTCAGAGTTAAAATGATTGAAACGACGCGGTCTATAGGACGAGACTATGCCGATGTCCAAATCTGAAACTAACGATGGATCCTACAGCAGGTAAAAATAAAAAAATAATAAAAAAATATAAAATAAAATCAATATAATATTCTATAATTAGCCTTTATATACCCGCAACCCGCAACCCGTTCCGCAAGATTACCGCGTGAGGCGACCTGCGTGCCTGTTCGAAGGATACGCCAACTACAGTTGAAATACCGCCATTATGTCGCCTGACGTAAGGTAGCGCGGGTCCTGCGTCTATCAACTGCAGTTGAAATATCAACCTTATGTCGCCTGACGTAAGGTAGCACGGGTCCGGTACCTCTTGGCGTAGATGGCGTGCAGCTGCTCGGCCGGGTACGGCAGCGCCTCGTACGCGTCCAGCCTCTCCGGCAGCAAGCCGACACGCAGGAACCATTGCACCACTTGGAAGTACAGCGACACCGTCCCGATGCCTTTGTACTTCTCCTCGATTTCACTCAGGGCTGTTGGAAAATGGCTACCATTAATTGTGACGAGGGGGGTTGGGAGGGGCTGTGACGTCACGAGCTCGTTTGCGAACGCACGGACACTGAAGTTCGTTTACTTTACGCGCTGCGTGCGACTCAGAATGATTCTCAAGCATCAATAATATCATGACATGTGACACATCGTAAAAGGGTAAATAAATCCAAGGTCGAAAATTGGAAGAAAAATAACTCTGGAAATGCACTTTGGATCAACGCAGATGCTCTAGGTGCAGAAATGAGCCCTACTGGGGTACAATAACAAAAAGAACAAATATTAAAACAGTTTTGTATGGTATTTATTTTCTTCAGACTTTGGCTGTTTTTTTTTTTAAATCTTAGGTTGGGCTATCAGGTGACCCCGTGGCGTTTAGTAGTGATGAGATCGTAGTCAAATCAAAGGTCGTTCAACCAAGAAAGCCGGGTTTGACGAGCGAGTTATAAGTTACAAATATCTTACCATCGGGAACGATGAGATTACAGCATTTTGTGAGGATAGCATCGAGCAGGCTTGTCAACTGCGTTAACTGTTGAACGCAGTGTTCGAGGTTTCTGACAGAGTTCCTGAATGCAATATGAAACAATAATAAATTAGCTTTAACTGAGAAAAAAATTCAATACAAAGATTGAGAGACGCATACGACTGGGTTGGTCGGCATTTGGGAAATTCCGTGCAATCCTCACCTCGCAAATTCCTCAATGCCTGAAGACAAAAGTCTTTAACCAGTGCATTCTCCCCGCTATGACCTACGGCGCGGAAACCTGGACACTGACGGCAGGGCTGGCCCATAAGTTAAGAGTCGCACAGCGGGCGATGGAAAGAGCTATGCTAGGTATTTCTCTAAGGGACAAAATCCGGAACGAAGAAATTCGACGGAGAACCAAAGTCGACGACATAGCTCTCAAAGTTAGCAGGCTGAAGTGGCAATGGGCCGGTCACATCTGTCGAGCCAGCGACGCCAGGTGGGGGAGGAAAGTCCTCGAATGGAGGCCACGGATGGGTATAAGGAGCGTGGGGCGTCCTCCAACCAGGTGGACTGACGACTTAGTGCGCACGGCGGGAAGTCGTTGGATGCGGAAGGCGGAGGACCGCATTATGTGGAAGGCATTGGGGAAGGCCTATGTCCAGCAGTGGGCAGATAAAGGCTGATGATGATGATGATGAGAAAAAAAATTGAATTAAATTATATGCATTTAGATTATCTGTGATCTTTGAATATGACACCTGTCATACTGTTACATAATTTTGCAATTGTCGAATACGAGTATTATTTTATTTATTATAAGGGATGTTAACTGAATTATTATATCATTAAATGGTATGGTATTTAATCACTGTTTTGTCAAAAATGATTTTTTTATTCTATTGTTATATGCTAAATAAATTCGTAAAATTCTTCCTATTCGTTCTTGGCATCAAACCGAAATCTATGATGTCCGATGTGGATAATTTTTGTATATATAACTGCTTGCCACAGTCTCGATATCTTAATCAATCACCTAATTTAGTTCTGAAGTTTAAGCGCTTAATTTTATCGGCGAGGATTGTCAAATTGGTTACAAAGACACAAAAGGAAATAAAATAAATGTAACATTATCTGTCTAGTATCACATTAAAACGCTTTCCGGGTTTTGATTTTATATCTGAATCGATTTTAAAAAGACAATTTAGCATTTCTTGAAAAAAAATCGATTTTTATATTACTCATACAGTCAGACCAAAGATTGTTAGTGTAATTTTCACTATCTAATTCTATTCGATTTCCTTTAAGAACTTACCTGTCTGGAAGTGAAAATGATGTGAACAGCGGTGAAGTTATTTCTTTTGCGTTCTCTTTCAGTTCTAGGGCTCTTGACCAGCACCAATCGATCTAGAATGAATCAATATTTTGACATTATACACTGTCATTGTCGACATTGGAGATTTCATACTTTCTACGTTGAACACTATATCTAAATTTTCTGTTAATAATTTAGTGTAGTTATCAATGAGTGGCAGAGAAGATGATATAAGATCTAGGTAGATGTTGCTATTGTTTCCGTATCATTCAGTTTAGTAGTCTGTTCATTATTTATTTCCATCTTATAGGAGGTAGTTTTCAATTAATCCTTCTCAGATTTGCAGGACTAGATCTGACTGTTCGTTTGCGTCGAAAACCGTAATGCGTTCCGAAAGATAACACAGGTATGCATTTCAATCCATTTAGATTTTAATTTTGGACTTCTTTTATTTTTATTGGAGATGGGTGGACGAGGTGTTACCAAAGCTCATAGACATCTACAACGTAAATGCGCCACTAACATAGAGATATAAGTTCTAAGGTCTCAGTATAGTTACAACGGCTGCCCCGCCCTTCAAAACGCAACGCATTACTGCTTCACGGCAGAAATAGGCAGGGTGTTGGTACCCACCCGCGCGGACTCACAAGAGGTCCTACCACCAGTACCACTGTTCCTCAGTTGTCCTCACCATGAAGGAGAGCGTGCAGCCGACGCCGGCGTGGCTGCCGGTGGCCCAGTCGTGGGCGCACCGCTTCAGGAACCGGCACAGGCGAGCTTCTAACGCCACCGACAGCAGGAACTTACGCTGCTCGTCCTATGGAGAAATAATAGGGTAGTTGAAAAACATTTGTATCATGCCTAATTCATAATAATCACATAAACAAAAGCCCGCTATTGTTCACAGCTCTAAAATATTACATACTTTATAAGAAGATAATTGATTTTTTGAAATAAAAAAGTTCTTAGTTGTATGACGTCACCATTCGCGACGCGTTACGTCGCGTTTCGTGTTGCAGTTTCACTATGAACCGGAAATGAACCGGCATAAAATGTAGGGCTTGCTCTTATCTTTATAATAATATAAAATTTCTAATTCTAAAATTGTATTTCGACCTAATCAAGTGTAGATTTATTTAGATATAAGAGTATTTATAAGGAAATATACGATGTAATGCAACTCAATTGTTTCATATTTCAGTTTGGTAGTATTTTAAATCGTAGACAAATTGACACATACGTGTTTTTAAAAGGATTTTTAATAGCATAAGTAATACTTAATTGCCTAACTGTAAAAAATCATATTCATTGTGTTCAGGGAATGTTGTGTTATCTATCAATATGAGTTCGATTACCGCCCTACCGATGCCATTGGAATAATTGGAGAAAATATTGTCACGAACTACAACGCCTGACGTCAACGCGTCCTAACGCCGCAACAGAGCGTTGTTACTGCCATAGTAGTACAACACATCTCGGAGTCATAGCGCGCCGTCAGTATAGCGTTCTGACGCGCGCTAAGTACGCGTTCTGTTTGACGAAGCCTTTACGTGTGGGGCTCAGGTAACGGCGCTCGCGTCATTCGAGACCTAGAGCCGGGTGTTAGGTGAGCAAGGGGCGTCACCGGCGTGGGCGCGGGCGCGGGGGTCGGCGCGAACAGTGGCGCCAGGCCGGCGGCGCGCGCGGCGGTGGCGCGGGGCGCGGGGTGCAGCAGCGCGGCCGGGCCCGCCGCCTCCAGCGCGCTCAGCAGCTGCCGCTGGATGCCCACGGTGCCCAGCACGCTCGACTCCGACGTGTTCAGCGACACGCAATCTGACCAACGCACAATGTTCGACAACTTAAAATCTCTTTGGACAAATTGATTCACAAGAAACTGTTGTCTGTAACCTAAATTATATATATATTTATTGCTTAGATGGGTGGACGAGCTCACGGCCCACCTGATGTTAAGTGGCTACCGGAGTCCATAGACATATATAACGTAAATGCCGCCACCCACCTTGAGATATAGCTTCTAAGGTCTCAGTATATTTCACATTACTGAATAATTTTGTTAGGTATGTCTTTTTAACTATAAGGTAATTTTACTATAAATTTTGAAAATTCCATCGTTTCTTTGAACATCAAAATTTGTTTCAAGTAAAATTTCAATACAATTTTTTACATCGTTTGAAATTCAAGAAAATAGCACACATAATATGTAATTTGTTTGAAATTTTATTATAATTGGTAATGTATTAGTAATAAAACACATGTCCTGTTACATTTATGCTATGTTAGTATAAGTTAATCGTTTTTTTTTTATGATTGAGAGTTTACTGGTGGCTCCGAGGCCTTTCCAGTTTCACAAGGACAAGTGGGCGAGCAAGGGCTCAGCCAGAAGAGACATAGTTTCTAATATGAACACTCACTATACTGTAAAGAATTCGGATAAAAGTGCTCCTCCAGTCTCGTGGCATGGCAGTACACGGCCACGGAGTGCGGGTCCAGCCTCACGTCCAGCATTGTGCTACCGCCAGCGCTCAGCTCCGGGCACCAGATCACACTCATAAAAGCATTACTTTCTAAGCTGTAGGTTTCTAGAAAAAAAATAATCATTAAAGTTGTTTTTTTATGTTCAATCGGCATGAAAAAAACATAATTTAAAGCCCCCGGTACGAATAACTTTTGGGTAGTGAGATAAAGCTATTAAATTAACTGATCATCCATTTATCATATTTCACTATGTTAAATTCAGTTAGATTTCAGAGCATCCTAATATATATATATTTTTGATATTTTTTTTATTTCGAAGAAAAACAGCAAACTTAAACTATATAAAATCTAACCTTACAACTAAACACCATATAAATGTCTCCACATTTAAATAACTGAAAACGATTGTGACGTTGCATCGCCTAGTATTAAATAATTAAAGCATACATTAATAATTATACATACATACTTAATGAAAACGCAAGACGTGTATAATGTATATAAGAATACAATAAAATATTATTTCTGTAGGGTATTTTTGAGTGCTATATGGATGAAATATAAAACAGTGCAAGTTTCTAACTACACAAATTACAACATAAGATTATTGGCCTGTTATTTTCGTGAACAGACAGTTAAACTCACGATTTAATTAACACAATACACCATATTTTATTGGGACAGAGTTGATTTTTACCTGGCATTTGATCCTTGTACCATTGGTCGAGATCAAACAAAAGCATTCCATATTGCAAGGATGAATTTGGGTTCTCACCCCAACACTCCCAAACTAGTTGGCATATGTTTAGCATACCTGAAATAAATAAAATGTTCAGAATGTTTTATGTCTGATCAATATAACTACATAAGTTAAAATTCATTTTTTGTTACTATTACAATGTACAAATTGAGCAACTGCTTCAAATATGTAAGATGAAACATACTGTCCTCCCCTTCGGCACCCAACATTGAATTCACAGAGTACGTATGGCAGGACACACATTTGCCTCCCAAAAGCAAACTGTTCTCTTCTCCACACAATTTCAGTTCGAATCTTATAGCAGCACTGGAGAAATCCTGGAAACAATGAAGGAAATTTAATGTGATCAATTTAAGAAATATAATGTATTTGTACCAATCATCAGCTGGGCTGTAAAGTCCAAATTAGTCTGATTTTCTTAGTTTAAAAAAATAGTGAAGTAGTGGTGATCATCACAGGCGGGCGCATCACGATGCTCAGCAATGAGCGATCGACTGAAGGAGGAGGAGGTGATCATCAGCTGAAATTTTACTATTATCTTAATAATAGATCCTTTATTCTTTCAAAGCTTACCTGGTAAAGACATTTAGTGTCTGAAAGCATTCGCTTTCCTTGGTAAGTCAATGAATACATTACGGCCAGAGGGAATTCTTCCTCTTCAAATTTATCTATGACTGAATATACTACCCATAAATAGCAAAAAGCTCTAGGGTCATCACATGGCTCCTGAAATAATATAATTACCATATTACCTCAAGTGTATTTCCTAAATTTTTATCATCCAAAAAGCACATTAATGCTAACTGTTAAGTAGCATATAACTAATAATCATGTTATTCGTACTAATGAACCTTCGCATATGCCATGGTAAATACTGCATAGAGTCCAAAAAATTAAAATTGGTGATTACTCAAGAATTGATGCCCCTCGCAAAGTTCACAAAATGCTTATCATTACAAAGAACTGGAATTAAGACTTACTACTGTTAGTTTTCCAACCAAAGTTTGTATCTTTTTATTTATTTATTGCTTAGATGAGTGGACGACCTCACAGCTACCTGGTGTTAAGTGATTACTGGAGTCCACAGACATCCACAATGTAAATGTCGCCACCCACCTTGAGATATGAGTTCTACGGTCTCAGTATAGTTACAACGGCTGCCCCACTCTTCAAACCGATACGCATTGCTGCTGCCCACGCGGACTTACAAGAGGTCCTACCATCAGTATAAACCACCATATTTTATTTATAGTTACACTGTGAAGTATTTACCTTTTCCAGTATATAATGTGGGTTACATACTGGGGGGTGGAGTGGGGTACCATTATACAATACAAATTACACTTCAATCTCACATACTTCAAGATTGATGGCGGCAGAAAGGTTGTAATGTCCATGAGCTTCATTAACCATATGACACTAACAAGGTGGGCAGTAAAAAAAACCTCAGTACTTTGAAAAAATTCAATGACGATTTGACTATTTTGATACAAAATGTCCTACCTGGAATCCGAAATGTGTAACAGGCAAACAATCAATATTTAATTTTACTTGTGAAGTAAATTCTAAATCCAAAGTCATCATATTCCATATTTGAAATGCACCAAAATTATATCCAACAGCTAAACTGGCCAATTGAGGTAAATACTGTAAAACTGTGACTCTAATGTGATCTTTTTTTGCTTTCATTTGTACAGTTCCATCAGGATTACGAAACATAAATTGACCATCTATTAGAGAATTTTCATTAAGTAAAATAGATAGGTGATCATCATTTTCTAAAGCAAGCTCTCTTTGTTCATCTATATCATGGATTTCTTTGTAGGGAAGGAAAGATAGATTTACTGGTCTGAGTTCATCACGGATTAAGTGTTCATAGCCTTCTGAGGTGTCTTTTAAAGCTGTAACGAAATTATTTCAATTAGAATGGCATGGGATGCACAGAAGTTTCACTTTATTCACGAAAATAACTTACCCTGTCGTAAGCTATCTCTGTTGAGATCAATAGCAACTATAGCTCCATTCTTAGTGCCTGCCATGATAATTCCATCAAAGCATGAAAGAACTCCATCAGGTAAAGCATCACACACACTCAATTGCGTTATAACAACTTCCGTTTGTATGCATCTCAGTATTTGAGACCCGTTTATGTGGAAGAAACATATTAGCCCCATGTCGTCACATTGTAGGCTGATGACTAGTTGTTTAGAGTTTTCCGACAAAGGTCTAGGCAATTCGACCACACATTTTACACTTATTTGAGAGTTCCTGCAATGAAAATGGGATAAATTATCTTATTCCTATATTATATATTTATTAAATAGGTACCATATTTTCTTTAACATTCAATGATAACAGTAAAAGCTCTTTCACGGGGTATCCGGTCTGTGAATATGCTGCATATTGCCTATTGTGTATTGCCTACATATTGCGTATTGTCTACATATTGAAATCCTTTTTATCAATGTGAATGTAGTGATGTACAAATCGATCCACGAATAAAGAAATCTTTAGATGCAAAGAGGAATTTGGTGCATTTTTTTTATCTGCGATTAATAAAAACGAAAATGTAAGAAACGCAAATAAGGTGCTTTTACATAGTAATATGAACGACACCTAAATTTTTCACATAAATCATGTATTTACATCATAAATGCTAACTGCATACTTTCAACAATACAGAGATATAGTTGATTGTATCAAAATTTTCTTTGGAATAATATATCTATATACATATGCTAGCGTCAGTGCATTAATTATAAGAACACTTTTTTCCTACTTAATCTTTGGTAGCCCAAAGGGCCCAACTACACCTGATTTGTTAGGTGATCTAGCAAAAGCAGTGCTTTCTTTTCACTGTGCTAGTTATTACAGTACAAGGTGAGTATAAAATAAAATACTCTGTATCCATATAGATAATGCATGCATTACCAAATGTTTTTTTTAGTTGTCAGAATCTCAGTAAACTTGAATATATTCATTAAAATAAGTTTTCGTTAAATAACATAGATACTCCAAAAACTTTTAGAACTGAAATCATTTTACAAATGAAATGTTTAAATTGTTTAGATCATTTCTAACTGTTTGGACTGATGACTCAGATTAGTCCATGTAAGGTAAAGTGAGTATGTAGGTAACATAAGAACAATCAAATGTTACAAAACTACTTTACTAACTTGGATTTGTGCCCAAATGTTCTTGCAGCAACTTTAAGGCCAGTTCTAAGATCAACAACACAAAATTTTGGTCCCAACGCAAGCCAGCCATGTTTGGTATCTTTTAAAATCCCACCTAATGGTGTATTATCTGAAATTATAATCGTGGTTTAAAAATAACATAATACAAACATATTTAATCTGAAGGAAAATAAGCTCACGAGTTTACGTTATAGGTTTATCATCAAACCAGATCAATGGTACTGCATCTCTACCAGTTAGTATTCATAACTGTATACATATCACCAAAATTCATGATACAAAAATTAGAAGCGGGTGAACTACACTACGCACGCACGTTCCAAATCGTTTAGATTAAAGTCAAGTTAATAGAAAAAGTAGAGAGCACATGATTTGCGCCTACACAACTGTTTGTTTGATATTATATACTATTTTTAAAAATGTTGTCATTGAAGTAAACATACCTTCAAATTCTTCTTTAGGCTGTAGGAAGCTGAACACAGCTGGAGATAAGTTTGTTGTTTTAATAATAGAAAAAACGCTATCTTGTAGTTTTTGCATTTTTAAATAATTTACAAATATTCTTTTTGTTAATTTATCCGAACTTCAAATGAGGTTAGGATACATGCTATTCTGGATAAATAAAATAATTTAGCAGGTTTATTATGCTTGATTTGTGCACAGCACGGGTTTTGAAGGTTGAAGTAAATGATGAAAGTTAGGTATTACTGATAAACGCTCATTTTTTGGTAATATTCCACGGCGGTATGCCGTTTTTTAGAATAGAAAACAAAACGGAACCTTCAATTTGACAATTTTGACGTTGCGTAGTGGTAGTTTTATTTTTCGAACTAGAAAGGCAAAGTTATTATACTATACTGCCTAATTTTATTTTATTTTTTTAAGAAAAATGGTAATATGGAATGAAATGAAGTTGATTAATTTGGAACAATTATCAATTGGCATGAAATTAAATGAAATTAAATGAGATGATATGGGATGAAATATAATCTCAGTAAAATGGTGGTTATTTACTGAAACTCGTACAGTGGACTCTTTGGAGGATCCCGAGAAACTACGCCCAGTGGCTTTCGAAAAATCGATTTATTATTGTGGATAAAATCTGCCTTTAGACTAATCTGTTAAATGGTGTGGTCATGTCTTTACGATCAAATGTTATCTTTACGATCGTTAAAATTACATCATCTAGCCGATCATGTACACCAGGTTTGAATAATTGGAACTAAGTGGTTTTTCGAGATATTATTTGACTACTAGGCACTTTGACTAAACATGGCATATTGTTTTTTTTTTAACAGAACTCTGCTTATCAATTTTAATGAGAATTAATAATACTGAGCTCGATTTGAGTCCGAAAATCGAGTTTACTAATATTATTGGTTTGATTTATCGAATTAGATCGGCAGAGGAAATTAAACTATTGGCATTCCCGCTAAGGATCTTTATTTCTTAGCAATAGTCAGGAAACATACAAACGCTGCAACTCAATCATATGGTGGGGTGGATAGACAATAGACGTTTTGATTAAGACTGAACTCAAACAAGGTATTTATAAATTATTACACTAAACTAAAAGTTTAACGCCATGCAATGTTCTTTTTAATTGACATAGTTTATGGCTTTTGTCACAAAAAAGTCTATGGCTTCTGTTCTAAATTTTGGTATACTAATTCAAGTATAGGTACATTTTACTAAACAGATAAGGCGTGACAATTCATTACACTGTAATGTTTAGGTTCATTATCCACAGGTCAGCGTCCTCGCCGTACCCATCGATTGCGACAAAGAACGCGCGTACTACCCCATAGACACAGAACCCACTGAGTTTCCCGCCGGATCTTCTCAGTGGGTCGCGATTCCGATCGGGTAGTAGATTCAGTGAAGCACTGCTCTTGCTAGGACTAGTATTAGCAATTATCCCAGGTTGAGTCCGTGAGCTCACCTACCGGTCCGCGTGAAGTTGGAATAGGCTACCAACGAATAGGTTGAAAAGAAAAGGTTGTTCTAGCCTTTGAATCGGAAAACATAATCACTGCGCGTCAGAAATAAGCAATTACCAGTTATCCAGCAGCTATTCAACCCTGCGGGCTTAAAATAAACTCCGTAACTAATAAATGCCAGTTCTAGATCGCAACTCAGAGAACGGCACTGCCCATTATTCGTTGAATCTCCTCATATATCCACGTAAAGTGGACGCCATTTTATTCGATGCTCATCATAATTAGATTTTTGTTACAAGTTTCAGGACATTCGTGTGGGTTATTCAGACAAGGTTTTCGGGGGCACAATGTTTTTAATGAAATAATACATTTACAATAGTCTATATCGAGGGGTCAAAGTCTGTTTGGTTTAAGCAACATTTTTGCAACTATACAGGAGAGCCATTTAAAGTTTCAAATTTGGAAAAACTATTTGAATGGGGTAAACTTAATTGAAGATCAATTGAAAACATCGAACTGTTGTTACTAATACCAAATGAAACGGACCTTTTATTACAAAGATAAATATCGCGTATTTAGCGAAATGTCGCTTAAACCAAATAGCTTTTCACCCCTCGATATATTTAACGTATACTACACTTTTTAAGATTTATCCACTTTTATTAATCACTAAAAACGTGTATCGGCATTTACGTCCTTATTCATTCAAGGAAATAGTCTGGGACATAACTTTTGAGCTTCAATTACTTATAACATACGTATAAATATCATTTAAATCTACAATTTAATTAGCATTCCATTATACAAATATGTTTATTCTGATAAAGTAAAAATAAGAGGTCGGCCACTGAATACACAAGAAATTAATGTTTTAAATAATTTGTGTTATTATAATTTACACTTTTTTAATATTCCTGATATATTGTGAAACAGATAATTATATATTTCCTCATAGTCACTTTAATAATTGTTCAAAATTTTTTACTGTAGTGTAACAACAATGAATGTCATCAAAATTAATTACAGGTATGGAGAACCCGCCATAACCATTAATGCTATTTTGAGATTTGCGTAGAAGGAGAGCGTAGAATATATTTCTTCCACGAAGACTACCCAGTCTTTCTCTATTAATAAAATGTCTGTGAAAATAATAACCAACTGTAAAATTCCTCACCCAACCAGTAAACATATTATTGTACCTATACTTAATTTCGGACGAATCATACGAAAGTTTCATTTAATTTATTTAATACATTTCTTAAAAAAAAAAGATGTTTCTTTATTTTTTTTTATTTGTGAGGGCTCTCGGTAATGCCACCCGAAGCGAAGAATGTCACTCACATTGAAATCTAAAAAGATTACTATTATACTTTATCGGCAGACGAAAACTAGTGCAGAAGTCACGCACAACATCTAAAATTAAAACGTAGAGCTAATCTGTCTTCATTCTAACGTAATCTATTCTTAACTCAAAGTTAGTCAACGTTTAATATACAGGGTGTAGTGAATCGATCCCGAATGTAACACTAATGTTTTAAATTTATCTTAACCGGGTATTCAAACAATGATTCATAATAGGAGTATCTTACATCCTATAAGGGCAATATTAATACTCTTAGTAGGTATCGTTTTTGTAATTTTAAATCCCAGCTAATCCCAGCAAAGAACGATCTTGACTGCAGCGCACCCTTTACATTACGTATAACCTACATTCCCTTTCTTACATACTAAATCAGAACTATGGAGCGTAGAGGTATTAGAGGACTATTTTAGGGCATGAAATCGGAAAATTAGCAAAGGACTATCCACTCCATAATATTATTTTTCTATTAACAGAATATATAAATATAATAGAGATATAAAAGATTAAGCTGTATGGTGTCATACCATAGCCTTTCCTTTTGGAAAATTGAACTGACTAGGTACCTATAAGTGTAAAAGGATTAAATTGAGATGACGTCGCTGAAGCCAAAAAACCTTTTTAAGGAAAGTTCCAGATGAAAATTCCGAATGTAGTTCAAACTGTAAATTTTCAAGCGAATATTAAAATTTGGTGATAGAGTGATCCGGTACATACTACTGTTTGACTTTTAGCGGGCTTTTTTTTAACTAAAATGTCACTCTTATCCATTCGCACTCTATATAGTTTCTCTCATCATTATAATTTTTCGGAATAAGTCTTCGAGACCGACCCTTACACTCCGCTTCTACAATTCATACAGGTTACATAATCACAGCCAATAAAGGCACACCGTACTTTTGTACTTTGAAGCAAATACACGACAATTAACGTTTATCATGTTGGTCGTATCGATAAATAATTCGAATTATTTCGAATAAAAGAAAGAAAGCAAAGGATTCCAATGTAATAGAGAATTGAAGGGTTATTACAAATAAGTATACTCATAAGTAGGTATGTTGTGTTCATGATTTCTTTCTCCCTGTTTTGTTTTGTTGATTTTGTTTGACTGCCGTCACTGAAACGCTTATCGCATTTTTATTGGCATCATCTTGATGGGGATTTATTTTCATTTTTCCTTGTACTATATTCACCATTGATGAATAGGGACTAACCTTGTTTTCCTCGTTTTTCCCATTAACCGTCGAGGTTTCAGGTTTTCCATCAGAGTTTTCGGTTTTGAACGAAACATTGTCGTAAGGAGTGCTTTTCATTGATACATACGACGGCCTGTGCTGTTGCATCGTTGAATTTGGAGGAATTAAGCCATTCTGTTGCTTCTCAAAGCTGCTGTTATGACTAGAAGATAATACTGGACTTTCATTTTGTGTAGCAACATTATTGCCTACAATTGTGGGACTATCGAAGGAGCTGCTGTGTGTCGCTTGGATGCTGTTAGATCTAGACGAGTGCGCCAAAGAATGCAGAGTCGATGAGCTTCCTTTTAAATTTTCCAATTCCTTTGAATAGACTTCTTCGCTCCTTTGAAACCTTTGAGCGTGGCTTGTGATTGGCGACTTGTTTTGTTGTATAGAGGTGGCACTTAGCGATCTACTCGGAGGATTATTTATACCGTATTCGAGAGATGTAGAATGTTTTTGATTGTTTTTGTATGCGTTTCTTTTTGCTTTAACTTCCATGGATCCGTAAGCGCTGTCTTTTGTTGAGCTTTGGGATGCGTCATTTTGGCCGTATCGCCTCACGACATCGGTCGGGGCCACGGGCTCAATATGTTGAACGTCGTACGATAGAGGTTTTTTTTCGGGAGCTGAAGGTTTCGCTCCTTCGATGACTTCACCGGTTCTTGGGTTGATATGCTTTTCGGTGTCGTACCGAAGGGTTACTCTGTGGGAATCGTCTATTGGGTAGTTCCTTGGTCTGTGGTCAAGTTCTATATCGCTGTCTTCGTACACGCTAGGCTCATATGCATCTTCCTGTTGAAGAAACAGAGCTTAAAATTAAATAACACGAATATTTTTGTAGTTAAGCAGTAAAATAGAACCCACCTCTTCATCGGCTTCTTCTATGACACTATTTTGTATCCAGTCTCGTATTCTTTGTTTTTTGGCTTGTCTGTCTACAGTTGTCTCGAGGCCATTGTGCCTAAAATGTTGGAGCAGTATGTTTTTCTCATTCGGGTCGCTGTGAAAACTGTACATGGATGGACAGAGTTCGTCTATGTCTTCACCGGCTGAAATATGTAAAAAATATTATACAGTTATAATTTTTTTTTACTTTCATTTTGATGTTGCTGAAGAACGAATAAAATGGTATTTGAAAATGTTAATGTTAATAATAATAATAATAAAATGGAATTTATAGAACAAAAAGCGGATGAAACAAAAGAAATATGAAAAGAAGAAAGAAAAAAGCTATTCCTATGGAGTACTGGAGTACTGAAGAGATCCGAAAGAGGGCTTATGCTAGACAGACGGCCGGTCTTAAATTTCATGCCCAATCCTTATGCAGCATGACATGGCTATAAGCCGCGCCGACCACATAATGTGGGATAAGGGCAAATAGAAAAAGAAGAAGAAAATGGATATAATAACATGTCTTTTCTTCAAACGGAATTTGAGGAAAGTACTCAACTAACTTTTGTTAACTACCACCAGAGACGGTAACCATTCACCACCAGACGGCCAAGCCTCTCTTGCTCTCGAATACAAAGATAAAAAAGCTACTAACCGACTCTGTCTGTGTATCCTTTCGCAAGCCACCGATCATCTAAATATCGATTCAGTTCTAGTAGATTATTAACCCTCTTCTCTTCTCTGGGTTCAACGAACTTTTTAAACATCCTCTGCGCTCTAGAGGAAACCATTTTCCAGAGCTTCGGTTGTTTCTTTAATGGATTCGAACTGTTGTACCAATTGTAATAGCTAAAACGTGGAATTTTTATAACTGTTCATCGGTGCCAAAACGATGCTGAGAATTAAAAGAGAAATTGAGGCATACCTTGTGTAGCGGGGGTCGTCGAAAGCAGCTTTCTGCCAAGGCAGGCATCCGGTGAGGCAAATAAATAAAACTATACCGAATTGCCAAACATCGTGGGTAATTAATGCTCTGAAAGAAAAATGAATAAACAGGCGCGTTAAAAACGTATAATGCGTCTGAAACCTTGCAAGCTTTATTGCTTTATTACGAAACAATGTGTGTTTTATGAATTGCCTCACTAACTATTTGAAGCCGTTTCTAAGTATTTGAAATGTTTATTTATTTATATTAAAATAGATCGATGTTCTATAATATTCCCAAGGCAAATGCTGTATAGACGCCTGAGTATTAGTGTGGACGGACTGTTTCACAAATTTTCATCATTTTTGTAAAGCAATCAAGAAATTCCAACATAGATGGATGTGTAAATGGTTTTTTGGACGTTCTGCGGCTGGTGATGATGAACCGAAATTCGGTTTCATAACGAATCGTGTAGTGAGTGTAACAGAGATCTTTTTTGCCCAGAGATCTTTTTTGCCACGTACCATCCGGCTTTGGAATGAGCTCCCCTCCACGATATTTCCCGAGCGCTATCACATGTCCTTCTTCAAACGGGGCTTGTGGAGAGTATTAAACGATAGTCAGGCTTGGCTCTGACCCTGGCATTGCAGACGTCCATTAGCGACGGTAACCACTTAACACCAGGTGGGCTGTGTGTCCATTAATCTAAGCAATAAAAAAAAATACATTAAGATCGTGCTCCTTACTTCAACCCTCCATAGAGTAATTGTGTCGTTCAGTTTACAGTTTTTTTTATTGCCCTTGTAGGCAAACGAGCATATTGTCGTTGCAAATTTAAAATCTCCTATGTGAAATTTCAGGCCAAAATTGTGTTTTCATATATTATGAAAGTTATTTTGAATACCTATACTCAGGAAAAACTCCCATGTGCATATCTCAATATTTCACTTTATTACGTATCAATCATAATAAATCCTAAATGTCGGTTTGCATTTTATTGTAGACTAGCGACCCGCCCTCGCTTCGCTTCGGAAACATTAAAACACACATGAAACCAAAAATATAAAAATAAAAAATAATAAAAAAAGTAGCCTATGTTCATCAGGGGCAATGTCGGCTTCTAATGAAAAAAGAATTTTTCAAATCGGTCCAGTAGTTTCGGAGCCTATTTGAAACAAACAAACAAACAAATCTTTCCTCTTTATAATATATAAGTAAGTATAGATCAAACTATCCTATGTGCCAAAAAAAAATAATTACTTAATTTTTTTTCGGGGGAAATTTTATTAGATTTTCTCGAAAACAACATTTATATACATAGGAGATTTCAAATTAAAAACGACGACATGGTCCACCTGACGGTAGTGGTTACCGTCGCCCATGGACTTCAGCAATGCCAGGGGCAGAGCCAAGCCGCTGGCTACCGTGAAAGTTGTGCAAAAAAATATCTAACTACCCTCACTCACTTGTAGCTGCTGTCCATTGATAGTTTTAACACTTCCGGCGGGGAATACGGCAACCATTCATTGCGTCTTCTAACCACCGCGTTAACCTTCCTCGTTTCTCCGAAATCGCATAGCTTAATTCTAGAAAAATCTGATTTGAATATTAATATGTTATCTAGTTTAACGTCTCTATGAACTAGTTCTCTTTGGTGAATATGGTCTAAGGCTGCAGCCAATTGTTTTGCCACCCTCTTTGAATGGATTTCACCTATACCCGTATCTAACATGTTAGATGTAAGATCACCTGAAATACAAAACTTGATGTTATTATAACAGTTCCATAAATAAGTTAATATAAAATCTTTAAAAAAAAGGACACTGACAAAAACATAATAAAATGTCATCGATTTAGTTAAAATCACTAACATTATTATGAATAACTCAAATTCAATTGATCATTGGTAAAATTCGGTTCGCCTAGAAAAAAGTTCTAAGAGAACACAATCTAATTGATGTTCCTCCTCCTGTTATGAAACTATTATTAAATTTAATTCAAATGTATATTTATCAGAGATGAGATGTTATTCTCTGTTTACATCCATCTTTCAATAGCGTCCGGTATTGGAAATATGAGTCTCGTTGATGCTCATTCAAATCGAATGTATCTGGCAAATATCCAATCAGTAGCAGCGAGGTGAATATAGACTCGGATGTAAAGCACCTAATTTTTATATATATTGTTTCGATAAAGTGCATCATCTATTGTCTTCGAAACAGTTTTTAGTGAATTGTTTAAAACGTGTCTCGTTTTAGCTATATAAGATACTTATTAAGAACAGATAAGATCGGTTACTTTCTTAGCTTTGCTATCGATCATACTCATTGTAAAGGCATGCATGGCTTGTGTTTCTTAAAAGTGTACAACACCAAAATAATAAAAATGTTTTTCTTTTTTATTGCTTAGATTCGGTGGACGAGCTCACAGCCCACCTGATGGTAAGTGGCTACTGGAGCCCATAGACATCTACAACGTAAATGCGCTACTCACTTTGAGATATAAGTTCTAAGATCTCAGTATAGTTACAACGGCTGCCCACTCTTCAAGCCGAAACGCATGGCAACGGTGGTGGTATCTACCCGTGGGGACTCACAAGAGGTCCTACCACCAGTAATATGGGTTACCAATGTTATGGGTAATAAGTCGGTATTAGCTGTGAGTACAAATATTTTTGAGCGTTTCTATGTTATTGTCAAAATCCTAATATTTAACTCTGTAATTATGATTCAAGTTCTTATTGCAGAGATGGGCGAGCTTACGACTCTTCTGTTTATGAATGTCATTCGTCTCCAAAAGTCTTGTGACGTCATTCATCCTGAGATATGACGTAGGATTTTTTTTTATGGATTATATAGGTGAATTCACGGTTCACCTGATTTTAGGTCGTTACCGAAGCTCATAGATATCAACATGTAATTGCTGCCACCCACCCTGAGAGATGACTTCTAAATCTCATTTATAAAGTACAACGGCTGCCTCATCCTTCAAACGCTTCAGAAATAGGCAGGGTGGTAGTACCTACCAGGGCGGGCTCATAAAATGCTCTACTACTAGTAATTACATACAACATAGTCCTAAAAAAAGTGCTCCGTAAAGATCACGACCCTCAGAACATGACGCACGGAGGGAGGGACTAGTGATTAATATTGCTAAAAAGGTATTGTGCCCCGGGAGCTAGTTACGATCGCTACGCCACTGTATACATTTAAGAGCTGTACCACGGCTTAAACAGAGACCAGCTCAGTGAATCTAGTATTACCTCTCGAGGTCACTAGAATAGGTAGGAAAAAATAACAATTAATTAGAGACTAGGCTAAGAAATATCCTCTAAAATGTAAATTACAATGTCGCCAGAAACAAAATATAAAATAACAGTGTTTTTCTTACCTAGTGGCGCATATTCTTGGCAAAACACATAAAAACCAGCTGTTTCGAAAGCCACATCAAATGTCGTCACAATATTCCGGTGCGCACCTAAGTGGAGGCTGTAATGGAACTCTCTGTAAAAGTCCCGTATAGAGACATAGGGTTTAGGCAACGCTTTCAGCACAATTTCAGTGTCCGATGCTTTGTGTTCAACAAGAAGAATCTTTCCAAACCATCCCTCACCAACGATTTGTAATATATCGAATTCTTCAACCAAACTCACCTAGAAACAAAAAGTTTATGATAATGCTGTGATTTAAACTGATTTTATGGTCTTAAGTGACATTTATAATTTTAATACTATAATTTGCAATGTTTGGAAAGGAAATCGAGAAAATATTCTTAAAAAAATTAACTGCAAATCGCGCTATCACCTACTGTCTTAATTCGTATCTTTATCAAAAACGATTACCTATTTAAGAATTTTTATTTTTATTTTATTTATTTATAACTTCTTATACTAGAAAGTATAAAGGCGGACTTAATGCCATAGGCATTCTCTAACAGTCTACCTTAGGGGAGTGCAAAGATGAAGCTTGGTAGGTGTAGTGTGAAGGTGATATTACTTAAACATATGTGTAGATATAACATACATAATATTTATAGATACAAATTAAATTAATCTTACTTTTTCCAGTTCAAATTCTCTAATTTTGTGAATGGAGCCGGTCAAGGCTCGTCTCGTCCCATTGTTCATCTTTAGCGTACACTTCGAATCATTCTACAGGTTCTGAAACCAAAACATTTGTTTTGAATCGTTTCGCCCCACTGACCAGAATTTGAGGTGTATTTTGAATAGTAAATCGACACAGTGATGTCGAATCGAACGCATCGTCCCCATTACTCGCGAAAGCGTTGACTGTATGATCTTGGATCGGTGCCAGGATTTGATGTCTACTCCAGATCCAGACGGCATGCGTGATGTCATCAGATGACGTAGGCTACGGTCTCTGAGATTTGTTACAATGCGTTTCCCTTGTGGTGAAGTGAAATAAAACGAGTCAACGACTTTCAGACGTGTTCCCACCTTTTGTGCCGATTATATTTAGCACCGGCTTCCGTTAATTTGTTGATTGGCAATGTCTTGATGAATAACTACTTAAAACGACTGCTTAAAACATTGTTAAGAATTAATTCGAGCGCCATAATACAATAAAGCATTGTTTAATTACTTAGAGCAAATTTTATGACGAGCGTGTTTAAATTGGTGGTTATATTATTTGGTATTACCGCCACGACCCGATTATAATGCATTTTAATATGTTACATTTATGGCTAAAGTGATATTATGCGATGAATCATATTATTGTGATGTCTAATAATTATTTAAGAGCATTTGCGATCTCGGAACAAAGTCTATGAATGACAATTTATCGATTCGCTATTGATTCGAGATTTTTGGTGACGAATAATATTGTTTGTTTTGAAGACGTTTTTCATCATCTGAAAGCTGAATGATTTACTGTCCAATGTTCTGATCGTTACTGGAATGTTTTATTTATTTATTTACAGCTATAAGTGGTAACCAGAGCTTATAGGCATCACAAGGTGCAGTGTCGCCATTTATCCTAAGGCTCGTGGTTAAAGTATTAGTGGTATTGCCATCTTTAAAATTTAAATGCATGACCGCTTGGCAGCAGAAATGGGCAAGATGGTCCTGCTTCTCCGTGCTGGCTTATAACACGGTCTACAACCAGTAAATTACAATTTTGCTTCGATACAATTCTTTTGAGTGAATTCAACACTACCGCACCACCCGTTCATCTAACCCTTTAACTCGGGATGAGTCGTTACGATTGTTCACAACATTTGTCACAGAAAGGTGACAACTTTTACTTCTACTCTACTACTTTTTTTAATGACCGCTATTCTCTCATACTTAAGTACATCTGTAGCCGTTAATTTAATATTTAACTCTATGATAACTGACGACCACGGCCACCCTGCCAAAAGTGCAGACGACTAAGAATAATAACTTCCAAAACAACGTTCCAGTATGGTCAAAGCGATTTTATAACCAAAACATATTGTCTGGGAACATTTCTGTGGTTCGAAAGCGTAAAAAAGATACTGCGTTGGGTAGTTTTTAAAAGTTTGGGGTTTGAGATCCAAAAAATAATATTAAAAGGGAATACTAGATTCGAATTTAACCATGGGCCGTTAATTCTAGCTACATCATTGTGGGCTCTTTGACACGTTTTGTTTTGTTTATTTTTTTATTGCCTAGGTTAGCACGCTCTCAGTCTATATGGTTTTAAGCGGTAACTGGAATCCGTAGACATTACAATGTGATTACTGCTAGCTGATGCTAACTATATACTCTAAATAATCTTTATGACATGAATAGGGAGGATGTTGGTAACATATTCTTCAATGAATTGACATACTTATTTTCCGTTATTATATTACATAACACTAAACGGTCTTCCGAAACGGTAGATTTTTTTTTATTGTTTACATGGGTGGACGAAGCTCACAGCCCACCTGGTGTTAAGTGGTTACTGGAGCCCATAGACATCTACAACGTAAATGCGCCACCCACCTTCAGACATAAGTTCTAAGGTCTCAGGTATATTTACAACGGCTGCCCCACCCTTCAAACCGAAACGCATTACTGCTAATCTGAATGCAATGTATTCGAAATCAGCTGACGCCTAGGTAGCTAGAGAACCGACGAAATTGTGAAGCTGTCTTACTTACAAGACTTCTCGACTGACCAAATCAAAATAATTTTCATGGTATTATTGAAAAAGTACATTATTGTCATTTGGACTATTCATTACCAGATTTTAGTTTTTGATTTTATTCAGGTTTCATTCAAGTTTATAATATGATAGCTTTTTATTAATAAGGAAACTAATTTTGATTAAGTGGTATTGTGATTGTTGTGATTGGACAGATGGAAATTTAGTAATTATCTGTCAATGTCTTGGGAAGAGCCTGGGGATTTTAGATAGATGGGCTTTGAGAGCACTTGTTGTTATCTTTATTGTTAATAGAGAAAACCTTAGTCATAATTTTTAATGGTGTTTGTAGGCAGAAGACCTTGCGGCCCATCCGATGGTGAGTGGTTACTGTCGCTCATGACGTCAGCAATACCAGGGGCACAGCCAAGCCGCCGCCTATATCATCTGCTAGGTTTCTACATTCATCGGACCCGAATATAATATATCCTACGCTATCAGGCCTTCGAACAGTTCGCGTCATTGTTGTCGTGTCAACCAATTAATGAAACCTTGCGACGCAGTATTTAAAACCTCTGACTGCTGTTGTGGGTTCGATTCTTACAGACAAACATTCTGATGACAGCTTTGTTTGCTCTTTTTCTGGGTGTTTAATGTCTACATATGTATATTTTAAACTGTTTATAAGTATATATGTCAGTTTTTGCTTTTCACAATACAGATAATCCTAGATTAGGGCAAGATAACTGTGTGTATTTATATCCGTTTTTTAATGATTTTATTTAAGTATTCTATCTAAGCTAAGAGTACTTTGTACGACAACACTAAAAACTAAACATAGTGGTGTCGGTCCCGTCCGAAACCTGCGACTTCACGCGCGAGAGGCACTCCTGCTGCTGTGGTGACAACGAGGGTGTCAAAGGTCATAAAAAATTATGAATTAAATCATTAAAAAAAACTTATTCTGGCCGTGATTTTATTGTTAGCACAATAATTTATTGTAAAAGCAAAATTGTGTCTTTACTCTTATCACACTTTTCTCCTTAACGGTTTTGCAATGTTGATCTTCCTACTGTTTTACGCAGCAGAAGAATTTATACTACTTTCAATTTATAAATTTCTCATGTAATTAATCGTGAGCTTCAGACGCTTCATACACTAAAATTTATTTAAATATCGAGTAAATTAAACAAGCTTAACTAAAAGAATTTAATTTTTAAGGAAAATCGTTTAGTGTAATTATGGAATATTGCAAAACGAATTACCAGGTACGAAGGGCAATCCACAAACAAATAATCACAATGCACTACTTATTGGGATTTTAGCCGATCACAAATCACATAAGATTAAATCCACACATTCATTCCAGATATTGTGCACAATCCAAAATTCACGGCGGGTTCGGGTTTCCATTCAACGCTGTAAGGCACTCGGTCGAGGTTTTTTGTGAGTATTTTGGATGGGACGAGCTGGATGGCCAGCATCGATCTCTCGACTGGTGGCGCGCACGCAACGACACCCGGCCAGCTATTTTTGTGCTAGTTAGTGCACACAAAAATCAATGTGTGACGGAAATGTTACGATCAACGACCTGGCTAGTGCGCGAACGCTTAATGCATTGTGATGTGAGGAATTTACAAATAATCATCTAAATATTAATTAATACGTGAAGCAAAAACTTTGTATCCCTTTCTACGAAAATTGCGCGGACGGAGCAGTATGAAATTTCCCACACTTAGAGTAGAAGTGCAGAATGCTCAAATTTTCTAAAATTATGCATAAAAAATACAATAAATCAATAAAAAAACATTAAACACACTACCATGTATTTGTCACACACACGCATGCATACTGTTTGTATATTGTCAAACTTTTCTTATTGCTTGATTATATTAAATATGTGAAGTGAATATATTAAATATTTTTTGTTTTTTGCCTAAAGTGTAGTCTGGGCGAAATCTGTGATTATATAATTTGACTATAGAATCATAATAATGTTCAAACTTATAATTTCAATTAATTATAGTCGAATTTCGACTACTGCGGGACCACTAGTAACTATGTAATACAAATTGTTTTGTATATCGAAAACTATCAAATGTGAATGCATTAGATTTTTCAGCGCGTTTGCGCATGCTAAAATCGCATTGGTCGTATCATATCGTACACGGTTGAATTAAGATTGGCTAGCAGCTAGCATGGTATTGTAACCATCTATATATTTGTAACAATTAAAACAGTTCGCAAATGAAATATCGTATAAGATATATTTGATACCGTGGACTGAAGAAGAACATTAAGAAACAATTTACAATGGGTCTCGTTTGGATGATAGGCTATCTGATTGCAATCTCATGGTTCCATTTGTGCGATAATCACCCTGACGTGTCAACGCACTTCGGTAACCTCAGCAGTTGTGACATCTATTCTTTTTTGTTAAAATACTTAAACACATTTTTGAAAAATCCCTTAGTTCTCAAAGTTAAATAGACCGAAAAAGTAGTGTTTTTTGTTATTAAGAGCATTATTTAATCGCTCTTTCAAATGGGAGACTTGGATATTCTATATAGTGCCGATTTAAAATGTTTAATTTTGAAGATCTACTAAGTTACGGATAATATGGAGAAATACGGAAAACGAAATCTTGTTGGTATATTTTAGGAAAGGCGATGCAAGTATGTGCGTCTTAAGAACCACTCCGGGGGGCCAGTGAAAAGAATCAGACACGCTTAAGATGATAATCAAAGAAACTCAACGATGTCGTTGATTTTAGCAGCTTATTCGAGTTTCAGTTTTAGAAATAGTTTAATATATTGGGCATAATACGTCAATGTTTCATAGTAAGTACAGAATATTTTTTTGAAAATGAACACAGTGTCAAACATTTTGGATATGTTTTTTAATCCACCACCCTTATACGCAAAGAAGATATACGTGATTTCTGAATCAATAACAAAAATAGGCAAGAAATGAAATAAAAACGCGACTAAATTATAGATATTAATTAAAGAGTGAATAAGACATGATAAAAAAATTAAGGTACAGCCGCTATTTTTTTGTTTCGCTCAATAATTTATTTTATTTGAAACTTTCTACCTATTTGGTTAGAAATAAAAGAAAATACATCTATGTTCTGTATTATAAAATACAATGAGCAGCATTTTCATTATTTTATTGTTATTTCGCGGATACCTACCTGAAATTAAATGTAGGTATAGCCTTTGCCACAGATACGAATCTAATCATACCTAGGAAGTTCTTTTTTATTGTATAAGAAGGTTAACGACCTTCCGGCCTTGGTATAGTCATAACTAATACCGCCACCGACCTTGAGATTTGAGGTCGGAGTCTCAATCGTGATGTCACAGCTTTCAAACTGGAACGCATAACTTCACCGCCACCATTTAAAAAAAAACATATCCCTACCTAGATACTTTATAATTTTAGAACGAAGACAATTTAAATGCTGATTAGTGTTCAAATCCATCAAGAGATTTAGGCCGCAGAGTATGCCAAATAATAAGGCATATATGTACATATGCATGCTTGCAAACATTACTCTTCGCTAACATTCGGGTGCAAAATGACTTGAAACAGTTTGTTCGATTCGGTATTTCATAATTTAGGATGGACTATATCAGCAATTGAAATATACCTACATAAAATAAAAGATAGTTTTTGTTTATTTTACCTTAGGAAAAAGGTACTTACTTACATATCTACTAAAGTAAAATTATTTTGTCCGTGCAGTTTGGGTCATAAAACATAGCCCGGCTAGGGCGGTGAGCATGTTGCGCGGGCGCATCGTCATTATCGATAAAAATAAATGAGTCATCGAAGGCAGATACACGGCGGCGGGGCGGTATACGAAGGGTGGTGCGACATTATTATGTTAAGAGTCATTTGTACTTACCTGCAAATTATAGTTTTGTACTTACCTGCAAATTATAGTACATTATGTCGAAGATAAATGTGTTTTTATGCATTCGTTCTCTGAATTTCTTTGGTGACACAATGGCTCCTCCTTTGTTTTGTATCAAAACAGCAGAATTTATTCAAAATAATATTTGCACGTGTTGTTATCAACAATGTGTTAAAATTTTTCATTGAAATAAGAATAGGTACCGAAAAGTTAGAAAGTGTTAATTTCTGCCATTCTCGTTAACTAGCTGCGGCGATATGTGTTGTAAGTGTACGATTAGTGATTTTTTCTTTCATTTTTATCACAAACCCACAAAATGACAAAATTTAATACACTATCGATAACGCTTATCGACAACAATAATGCGCATCACTATGCCCGTCCATAAGGCTCGTGAGTGGAAGAGAGAGCGAAATACTCGCTTCACCGCTTCGATTTTTTATTACCCAAACTGCACGGACAAAATAATTCTACTATAGTGTAACAGTTTTTAAAATGGTTTCGGTATTAGGTATTAGGTATTAGGTAGGTATTTAGATAAGTTTAAATACCAGTATAAAGTGTAATAAATAATAAATAACACAAAAACCTTTTATTAACCTTTTATTACACTAACACTGCAAGTTCATTGTGGATTGTACAAAAACACTATTTATTTGAATTATTAATTACGGGAGCTGGTAGAACTAAAGAAGTTGACCTTGAGAGAAAACGGTGATTACTTTTTTGGTAGACACCTGTTTTCTTGCGAGTTGCCTAATATTATAAACGAAACTTCTACAAATGTCATTAGAATTTGCGAAAAAGAAAATAGAACAAAAGTGCAGAGCATCTCGAATTCATCTAAAATTGTTAAAGAGTATGCAAATTGTTACAGACGACTAAACGTAGTGTTACATACTCTTTGCAGACGACTACGAGTATAATCCATTCAAGAAGAAAGAAATGAACGTGTTACCTATGGCCGTAAACAAAATATAAACATATTGGATTTTTGGCGGGAATATATTTTTATTTATTTATGTTCTGGTAACGAGACCTTTAATTAACTCTAATTAACTAACTTAACTTTAATTAATTAACCTCTTGTACTATATTTTGAAAAACGATATGAAATGAAATGAGATGAAGTTTATTATTTTGAGACTTTAATCAATTGGGATAAAATTAGTTGTCACCAGGACGAAATAAAGTATTAAATTTTTATTATATTTACATAATAGTTATTTACTGAGACTTTTTCAAGGGTTTTTTGGAAGAACCCAAAATTTTTTGTTTTTATTTCTCTACATATTCGTTGGTAGCCTATGAGGCTATTCCAGCTACACCCTGACGGGTAGGTGAACTCACGGGCTCAACCTGAGAGAATTTGTTAACACTAGCCCTAGCAAGAGTAGTGCTTCTCAGAATCTACCATCGGATCGGAAGCGCGACCCACTGAGAAGATCCGGTGAGAAACTCAGTGGGCTGTGTAAACCCGAGAAGAACCGTCCGTCCGCTTTGTTACATTTCCACACATTTGTGTCCTTTCACACAATGACATGCTAAATGTTGGACGGTTAAATTTAAGGGGATTGGGTTCTGCAGGTGAGGGACTATTTTAAAACACTGCTTAATGGTTAATATATTATTATATTACAAACACTTTGTACACATTACATCATTACTATATTTTATTTTTATAAAACCCTAAGATGTTGCACTGTCCTTATCTAGATGAGAAGTTCTAGTCATCATTATAGAGAAGACAATCATCTGTTTTAAACATTTTAATAAACATTCCAATATTCGAAAACTGTTACTTCACATGTGCCAAGTGTTGCCTGCCATTACTTAGATATCCAAACTCCAACACTAAAAATTTACTAAGCCACCATTAATACCCATTAAAACCCTAATACTAAAATGACAAAATAAAACAACTCACACAACTTCACTCTTCGCGTTCCTGCCAAAAACACCGATGGGAATATAATAATAGTTAAGTAAATAGTTTACTTTTTTAAAATAAACAATTCACTTAACTTGTCTTCATTTTCGTTACATTTCTTTTAATATTATTACTTTATTGTTTTAAGGCTTAAACGTGTATTAATGGTGATTTATTGGTTTATTCGAATCTGTGGAAGTTCACAATTGTGAGAACATCCAACAAAATCGTTGGAAGTGATTTTGGGAGCCTTTTCCTAATTTTTGAATTCTTAGTGAATTCCCACCATTTTACAGAAAAGCTTTTTACTTCATTTGATCCCACATAAATAGTGTTTTCTTATTTCACCTAATTTTATTTTATTTCATTTCCAAAATCATTTCAATATTACTTAACATTCAATAGACATTCGGCCTTAATTATAAAAGCTTTGGATGTATAGGCATTGCACTCTTTGCCTACCCAACGGACGAATCAAAATTAAAAAAAAATCAATGTGACAAATAGCAGCAGTTTTGTTTTTAGCATTTTGTGTTTATAGTTTTGGTTCATTCCATGTAGTCTTTTTTGGGAAAAAATGAATAAGTTTTAACTTATTTTACTAGGTGTGCATCAGAACTTCAACATATTCTGGGAAAATGACATATGGGTATGTTTTTGAAAATCATTCGTAATTACATTTTTAGGTTATATTCTTGTATCTATGTATAAAACTAATATTCACTGTTGATAATTATAATGAATATGTTCATATTTGTTTTCGTATCGTTCTAGATTGATTAGTAATAAATTCCCCGTATAATATTAAGCTGCAGTTCTATCTAAATACGTTTGTTATGAACATCAGCTGGCATTGGTGTTTTGGTTACCATGGTAACGCAAATCTTTGAGGGTTATATTGTATTCCTGTTTTTTTAATTGCCTTTGCACATAGGCGAAACTACTTCCTGATACCAAGTGGTTAGGGTCGCGCATAATTATCACTAATGGCAGGGATACGGTCAATCGCTCTCATACGGCAGATTTTAAGAACTGTGTACCTAAAATATAATAATTTATTGGATTTGATGTGATCAATCAGTTGGATGATATATAATAAATATTGAATTAATATGCGAATGGTTTTATTCTGATACTACCCAAAACATTATAGGTGTAAGTTGCAATAGTGTGATTAGTGCTTAGATTAGTGATTTATATATTTACAATTGTTATATTATTGAAAGCCCATGTAATTTCATGTGATTTTAATTAAATGTAATATTGCTATTTTTGATTAGAAATCAATTATTTATTTGAGTATAAATACTTAAAAAGTAGGAAATTTAATTTTTAAAGGGCTTAAACCCCAAGATCTAAAATCACATTCATATCTTATTGTTGTCGACTTGTGCAGGTGACTAATACTGTGAACAGTCTACAGCTTGTTGTTTCAATTTAGTTATTATTATATCCTTTGTCATTTGTAAAACATGTTAGGAATGGAATGACATAATGGGATGGATAATATCCTATCATAACAGATCAGTGTTCAGTATATTAAGAATATGTAAACTGGGTCATACTGGTTAATATAATATTTTTTTATATAATATTGAGGGGTGAAAGGCTATTTGGTTTAAGCGACATTTCCCTTAATACACAACATTTTTCTTTGCAATTAAAGGTCCATTTTATTTGGTATTAGTATCAATAATTCGATGTTTTTAATTGGACTTCGATTAAGTTTACCCTATTCATATAGCTGAAAAAGTTGTTTTTGTTATGATTTTTTATTCAAAATTTTAAATGGCTTTCCTCTAAAGTTGCAAGAATGTCGATTAAACCAAATATGTAGCTTTTCACCCCTTGATATACTTAATAAATATAATGTCTGAATGAACTATTGTCAAAGGAAAGGTTTAATGATAATTGTAGCTTATCAATGTGTGCTCCTATCACATTATCTGCACTAATGCCTATATCATGTCTTATTTATTTAATATTGTAAAATAATAGAGCTTATGGTTATGTATTTGATGCAGAAATATATGTATATTCCGTGTAGATTTGTGTATGTACATTCAATGTATTTACGGATTGCAACATTGTTAACCTTGGGATGATTCGAAAACTAAAGTTTGCTAATGTACCAAAATTCATGTTCATTCATTCATGAACAAAAAAGAAGTACGCTGTGTGTGTGTGTGTGTGTGTAACTGTGAGTAATTATTTAATATGTAATATAATTTAGTTATTTATATTTATTAATTTATTCAGACATATGTTGATTGCAACCCACACCTTGCATAATTATTAAACTCGTTTTACTTTCTGCTTATTTCTGAAAGACTTGATCATTTGTTCTGGTTTGCTGATGGCTGGGATAAACGTTGGGCATTAAAATGGAGACCTCATATTTCAAAGTGAGTGATGATGTTCAATTTCTGTGTACTCAGTGCGAGTTTTATAACGTTCTCGATAGCGTAAAAGTTAGTTCATATTTGTATGGAATGGGATCGTTTGCCTACGTTTGTCGCTAGAGGCGCTGTTCCAACTGCATACAAAATTGGGTTAACTTTTACGCTATCGAGAACGTTAAAAAACTCGCACTGAGCACACTGATAACTATGGGCTCTACTAGTTACGTAACAACAGACAGGCAGTGGGCTAGTCTAATAAAAAAAGGTGTGTTGAAAAACTTGTCTACAGGTCGGAAATTTTCCAATGAATAGTGTTTGATTTTTCGGAGAAAAGCATATGGTAAAGCAACAATTTTAAAATATTATAGTTTCATAACTGCTTCACTAATGTTAATGTAGAGAAACCCTTCGGAATAGATTTTGTTTTTATGGATGGAATGCACTGGTGAAAAGGTTTATGTTCTTTTCTGTTTCACCTTACAATGCTTATACTCCTTTTATGATTAATGAGTTGCTTATGACCAATAACTTGAGCAGTTAAGACTTTTTTGGGCATTAAAGGATCGCGGACACACTTCACACAAAAATAAAATGTATGTACGTAGGATAGTTCCCAGATATTTGATCTTTCTGGCCCTGGGTATTTATTTGTTGAAGCCATTGATCGATGGGGAGGTTAGGATTCTTCGCTCGATGTGGAAGGACATTCGTTACGAGCATGGCAGTACTTTTTGTATCACTCACTTCGATGCGCTATTAGTTCGAATGTTGCGGCTTGTTCCTAGTTGGGAATAAAGAGGGCTGAGTTATCGACTAAGAGGACTGGGGATACTTAGGGGGCATAGGAGCGAGTTTCTAAGACCCGATAACGAAGTGAGTGGTTCACAAAGTAGTCAACGTTGTAGAATTTTTACAAGAGAAGAAAATGATGGGATGGCAAAGCCAAGTTGGCGTCCAAAATGCTGGGAGTCGTCAACAGAGCGAAGCGGTACTTCACGCCTGGACAAAGACTTTTGCTCTATAAAGCACAAGTCCGGCCTCGCGTGGAGTACTGCTCCCATTTCTGGGCCGGGGCTCCCAAATACCAGCTTCTTCCATTTGACTCCATACAGAAGAGAGCCGTTCGGATTGTCGATAATCCCATTCTCACGGATCGTTTGGAACCTTTGGGTCTGCGGAGGGACTTCGGTTCCCTTTGTATTTTGTACCACATGTTTCATGGGGAGTGCTTTGAGGAATTGTTCGAGATGATAACAACTCTCTCTCGTTTTTACCATCTCGTCGTCTCATTTTTACCATCGCACCGCCCGCCACCGGAGTAGAGTTCATCCATACTACCTGGAGCCACTGCGGTCATCCACAGTGCGTTTCCAGAGCCTTTTTTTGCCACGTACTATCCGGCTATGCAATGAGCTCCCCTCCACGGTGTTTCCTGAGCGCTATGACACGTCCTTCTTCAAACGAGGCTTGTGGAGAGTATTATGCGGTAGGCAGCGGCTTGGCTCTGCTCCTGGCATTGCTGAAGTCCATGGGTGACGGTAACCACTTACCATCAGGTGGGCCGTACGCTCGTCTGCCTACACAGGCAATAAAAAATAAAAAAAAAACAACTGTTTTGTCCTTATCTATTTTATGAATCGATTATTATTATACCTGATTCTTGTCTAATGACGTTTAACTATTTAGGAAAGGCAAATCAAATCTCGCTTAAGAAGGCAGGACCACAGAAGTTGCGAAGTATGTTAATTCTGTCAGCAGGAACATTAGGTGGTGATCACGGCCGATGTCAGGCGGACTTAAGAACTCACCCATAGATATCCAAAGGTGAACGCCCTCGCTATCTTGAGACAAGCATTCATAGTCATAATTTTATTGTATAAATCCGTCCCCACTCTTCAAATCGAAATGTTTGACTGTCACGAATGCGTGTATTAAAGCATGCACTTTTGAATGTCTCATCTTTATTGAATGTGAAGTAGAAAATTCGCGTTTTCATAATGATTATCTTACTCATATTAGAACGCAAATTTTTGCTTCACATATCTTACCGTTGGAATAATTATAATTTATCAAATAGCCATTTCTTCATAATTAATTTCATGTTCAAAACTAAGGTGTAATTGGTGCAAAAAAAACGTTATCTAATATTTATTTTTTTATTACTTAGATGGATAGACGAGCTCACAGCCCACCTGGTGTTAAATGATTACTAAAGCCCAATAATGTAAATGCCGCCACCCACCTTGGGATATGAGTTCTAAGTTCTCAGTATAATTACAACGGCTGCCCCACCCTTCAAACCGAAACGCATTACTGCTTCACGGCAGAAATAGACAGGGCGGTGGTACTTACCCATGCGGACTCACGCGAGGTCCTACCACCAGTAATTATGCAAATTATAATTTTGCGGGTTTCATTTTTATTACACGATGTTATTCCTTCACCGTAGAAGTCAATCGTGAACATTTGTTAAGTACGTATTTCATTAGAAAAAATGGTACCCGCTTGTGGGATTCGAACATCGGTGCATCGCTAGATACGAATGCACCGGGACGACTTATCCTCTAGGCCACGACGACTCGAAAGAAATATCTGTGGAAGCGCGTCCACTGTAGTAATAAAACGCATTGGTTGCAACCAATTTGCGAGCAAGTAATAAACTCTAAACTTTAAACGCTCATAAAAAGGCATCCTATCGCTGTTTTATCCTTAAATCGCGTATTTATAATCTTCGTATTAGCAAATGTTGTTCGACCGGAAAAGCGTTCCGTTTTTATAGGACGAGCGACTTCCTTTTTATTAAGTCTAGGGTCTATACTAGTCTAGACTATCAGTTGGCATCTGAAAAGCCGATTAAGATAAAAAAAAAATGCAGTGCCTCTTTTTTTGTTTGTTAAGCTAAGTTCAGTAAGTCTCGTAAGTCTCGTTTCTTGATATTTGTAATAAAACTACAAAATAAATGTTTTTAAGTTCATTTAGTCTCGTAATACTATTTCTTGATATTTGTAATAAAAGTGCATAATTTATTATTTTCACGCGCCTGAGACCTTAGAAACTTTAGAAACCTAAATTTAGATCTTCATAGTATTTATGAAGACTAACCAGATAATCGATACACAAAAACTTTGAAAAATTAATTCTTTATTATATCTACAATCTATGCTATTTATTACATTGTTCTTAGTGGAAAATTTCAATGGCGTCATATTCACACATCAATACAATACGTGTTTAGTGTAACTCAAATACTTATATTTCGTTACCTGGCAGCAGTTTCTCCTTGAAATAAATAAACAATGATTGCCACGGTTGCGTCACATATTAGAAAATTTAATTATAATTTCATATTAACGGTCGTAAATACCGCCTTCCATCTGTAGAGTACTTATTAGCGTTTCTGTTATTAACATAAATCATTTCAGATTCATTTGCACACACAAATAATTATGTTTGAACAATAGGTAAGTGGTTTAGAGGTTATGATACGGTTAACGGTATGCAAAGACATTAGTTAATAAGAAACGTGCTTTTAATACGTCAATTTCTAGACTTATAAATTTGATAACAGAGCATTGAGAAAAATAGAGGCTCAAAAAAGTTAATAAATGGTTTGTGGTTCTTTGTATTAGAAAACCGTAAACAGGTTTTTTGTTATTATTTTTATTTTATTTTATTTATTTATTTAGACACACCAACAGCAATACACACAAAACATTCAAGCTTAAAATTAACATGTATAAAACTAAGTACTGGTATGTAAGCCAGTTACAGGCATGTACAGCAATCTCTTATAACACACTATGACATGTTACAGCAATATATTTATTTGAAAACAACATGAAAACAAGAGCTAACTACACACACTACTAACTTCACAGATTACTAAATAAGAAATAATGCACATATTTATATAGTAAAAAATTATAAATAAAAATTATAAAACTATAAAAAAATTAAAAAAGTCGAGCGCGGCAATGCAAAAAATATAACTATATAGAACAGACTGCGCAATGTAATCAGAATGACATTCTCTCATCAATTATAAGCAAAGGAACTTGGATACTAGTTTGTTTTTGAGACCACGACACGTGTCGTTAAAAATGTCAATGCCGTCAATTAATGCACATATTTGGTTATATTCACCACAAATCTTTGATAAAGGGGAATATCTAAGGAGGTTTGTTCTACTTGCGGGAATATGGAAAATTTCAGTAATAGGATGCCGTGGGCAGTGGTATGGAACGCTAAAGTTGATTTTCTGAAGTAAGTGGCTACAATCTATGCTTCCGGAAATTAGTTTTTTTAGGAACATGATATTAATTATTCTACGACGGTTGCCGAGCGATATCATTTTAAAATGTTTAAGACGTAGATCATATGTGGTACGGTAAGATATGCTAGAAGAATGGAATGCCAAGTGCCTAGTGAATGCACGCTGTACGCTCTCAATACGCTGCGAGTAAGTAGCGTAATGGGGACCCCAAACTACTGATGCGAACTCAAGTTGACTGCGAACCAGCGAGTTATATAATATTATTTTAGTGTTTGAGGACATAAATCCCTTAGTATTTCTTTTTAGGAATCCCAGCATTCTGGCAGCTTTAATAACAATTGTATCAATATGTGCTTTGAATGTTAATTTGTTATCCATAATCACGCCCAAATCTCGAATTTCATTGACTTGCTGCAGAATGTCACCATTCAGTACATAACAGGATGTCATAGGGATTAGTTTTTTAGAGAATTTTATGTAATAGGACTTTTTTGTATTTAATGTCATTCCATTTAAATTACACCATACATTTATTCTATCTATTCTATCTATTACGACGTATATGCCAGATATATTTTTTACCACGTATCTTCCGGTTCTGGAATCAATCTCTCTGCCTTGTCTCCCGAGCGCTATGACATGTGCTGCTTCAAATGAGTTGCGTAGAGTCCTCAAAGATAGGCAGCGATTTCGCTGTCTCTCGCGAGGCTGGCGTCCATGATCGAACAATCCTAAAGAATTGTGTGATAAAACCACACCTGAAAAATTTATAAATTAGCAAATTTGCTGAATTCAACATTTATATCCGCATCATCATCATCGTTGCATCACTGGAGTTTTGTGTCAGTCTACCAGGCCCCTTGTCTTGATCGACATGACAAGTTACTGAAGCTCATACTTATTGTTGTGCATACTTTGTCCAACATATTGCGCCCTTTGGTACTAAGAATTTCTTTGTTGTTATAATACTCAGTCTCCAGAGCACGGTCATGCATTCATGAACTCACGTCTCGCCTTGTGTTAAGTACTCACCGCTGTCCATAGATACCAACAACGTAAATGCCCACCTCGAGGTATGAGTTCTAAGTCAGCGTTTTACAACGGCTGCGCCATCCTTCAAGCCGAATTGAGGCTACCTACTACGTAGTCGGCATTTCTTGCACGAAGTTAAAAACAATCGAAGCAAACCTCATTAATAAACATTCGTTAATAATAATAATATTGATATTAATAATAAGAATATTGCGGTATTTTGGTAATGTTGCATGCAGGGATACCAGCAATTTGGAACGCCATGTGGTGACCGGTAAAATCGAGGGAAAAAGGCCTAGGGGTAGACGTCCCAAACGATGGTCAGACCAAATAGCGGAGTAACTAAAAATACCTTTTTTCCCCTACATAAGCTGATAGCCTAGTAGGTGAGCTCACGGGGCTCTGACCGGAGTGATGCTAACACTGACCCTAACAAGAGCAGTGCTTCGCAAAATCGCAAACGCGACCCACTGAGAAGATCCGGCGAGAAACTCAGTGGGCTGTGTCTATGGGTTAATTTTCTCGTTGAGCCCTTCGTCGCAAGCGACGGGTTCGACGAGGACGATGACCGGGAAATACCTGTCAGCGACGCACTCCACCAAGCTACAGAACGGGATCGATGAAGACAGCTAGTTGACGGAATCGGACGGAGTCACGATCCTCAGCAATAAGGGACCGATTGAAGAGAGAGAGAATAGTAATATACATAATATAATGCTTTAAATTACATTCGGATCGTTACGAGTCGTACGAATTGACAATTCACCGTGTCCTGTACAAGGTTTGGTATGTCGCGTCGTGTGCGCCCGTTAGCCAGATGCACGCCTGCGTCTTTGCCCGATACTAGACGATTTAATTAACGTATTGTGAGCTAGACGCTATTAACTGCAGCCTCTACTCTGGCTTAAGGCGACGTTGTAGTTTTCAATTCTGAAATCAATTATATATATTATTAAAATTGCACGAATACTACATAACGTGTTATCAGTGAAATAATGATTAATTCAATAGAATAAACATATTGATTATAGTAGAGATCTGGAATACACAAATCTTGGTCATCTGTCGTAAGATACGATTGATTTAAAAAACTTTCAAAATCTTTCTACGACTATTTAAATTTAAAAGAAAATTACAAATCTATTCAGAAAAACGATTGAGTAAAAAAACTTTTCAATTCGGTGGAAGAGGGTAGTTACTAAAAAAAACGACCTAACTAAATCACCATTCGAAATGTGAGAGAGTCTGAGATATATCAAGATATTTCATTGTTGTCATTTGATTGTTTTTTGACTACAGATTTCAATGACATTTTTGGAAAAAAGGAGTAGCGTTTTATTTATTTAACATTAAAAATACGTTTAATGTATGCAATAACTAAGCTCACACTACATTTTTTAAGATACAATACGCTAGAATTCTTAGATTGAATGTAATTTGTTTTGCCGACATCTAAGGTTATATAACATTGAAAATCACGTCTCACACCCACCGCCTTAACTAAGACTCTCGATAAGGGATTATGCACCATTATTATGCAGGTTCTAAGGTTTCGGGAACTCAAGTTCTCGTCAATTAAGGTATCTGTGCATCCCATCGTTTAGGTATGCATTGAGGCCGGTCTGCGCTAAACCTAAACGGCACAATGCCTCGATATAATGAGACAGGCAAGGTAAGCTTAATGGGCCATTCACATTATGAACTCTGAATTATGTGATACTCTAAGGGTTTAATAACTAAAATTATAGTTCATGTCCTGTCGACCTCTTTATGTTTCGTGTAATTAATTAACTTTACATCGGAGGCAGGTTTATTTTTTGAAATTATAAAGTTATAAAGTTAATAATGTGTGTTTTTTTTTGTTTCGCGTGTCGTAGAGATAAAAAAAATTAATGGCACTCGGGGACTGCCGCGGTAAAGCTATTGCATAGCATTTTTTATCAACTTATGCAATTATAATTAGACAATAATAATTTAATATTAAAACAATAATAAGACCACGCTATATTTATAAACATTTACAAAAGCAAAGCATTAACTGTCTCCTTCACACTCATAAGCTAGACCGCGCGAGAGAGAGATGAGCAGATTTTTCATGATGGGCATTCAGTGCGACGTCACGCCGCGCGCTTATTCACAAATACTACACAAGCGCAACATGTGAATGTTTTGAACGCGAGCTACATGGTAGGCGGAGTGGGGGGTGTTAGCTTTTATTTTCGTTACGGAATTTCTTGATTCGGTCGACGCGCTCAAAGCCCGCGATAAAAGCTATGCAATAGCTTAATAATAAAGTTTAATGTAGCCCATAGACATAACCTACTGAGTTTCTCTCCAGATCTTGTGTGTTTAGCGATTTCGATCCGGTGGTAGATTCAGCATATGACTTGCTAGGACTAGTCTTACCAAATTCTATCAGGTTGCGGCCGTAAGCTCACCTACTCGTTTGTGTGTAGTTGGAATAGCCCCTTAAGCTACCCACGTTCAGTTAGGAAAAAAACATATGAATATTACTTCTTAAACGTTCAGACACTCATTATTCCAAGCAATTGCGACTCTATGCTTGTCTGCTAAAGTAATTGGCGGCAACTATGCTGTCTTCGCCAAGTGATGATTAGACATTTTTTTATCGCTTCGACGCGAGAATGAGCTCGCAGCACATCTGCTGTCGTTACCGGAGCCCATAGACATCAACAACGTAAATATCATCACTCACGTCCCACCTTTCAAACTTAAACGCATTACTGCTTCGCCGGAGACACATGCGGTTGATAGTATTTATCCGTGCGGGCTCACAAGACGCGCCCTAACACTGTATATGACGCAGCTTATTTTTTTTTCGTGTTTGATTTTCATTCAAATATAAAATAGCGGTCTTACGGATCTATCAGATCCAATAACTCTTGTATTAGACGCCTTCAGCTCTAACACTAGGAGCAGACTTAGGGACACCGGTAACCGTACTCGTCGAATTCGGCAAAGAGTTTCAGCAGGAATATATGATTTACTAGCGATCCGCCCTCTCTTCGCTTCGGAAACATTAAATTTTATTATTGATAGCTGAGTCCCGCGATGATACGCCCGGTTATTGTCGTACCGCGTGTGACGACGCGGGGAGAAGCCAGTCTAAAAAAGTTACTATTAAGCCTAAGTTATTCCTTATATCATCAGCTACCTATCAGTAAAAGTCTCGTCAAAATCGGTCCAGCCGTTCCAGAGATTAGTCGGAACAAGCAGATAGACAGACAGACAGACAAAAAAAATTTTGGTATATGTACTGTGGTATATGTACTTACGCATTTAGTAAAAAGGGGTTATTTTATTATTACAAACATATACTCAAATCTTATTTATTTTATAGATAAAGATGGCGAAAACTTTTTTCTTTTCCTGGTGTACATTTATCCAGAATTAAAACTATTTAATTTATAGTAAAAGTAATTGTCCATATTAAAATCCTTTTAAATCAAATCTATTCATCTCGCAGCTAGCCAGCGCCGTTGCAATATAAATAATCCATTTACGGAGTACCGATGAAAGGTTAGACAAAGGTTATTAAGTGGTTCTTAATGGCTTTAAAGGGAATGGTTTCTGCCAATTTTGGAACTATACAAGGGATTATAATTTTCTTCCCATTGCTTAGAAAGCTTCGTAATCTGTTAACGTAGTAAAGGCCATCGACTCTTGATTATAATGTTTAGATCGCTCGGGATAATCTAATTTGCATGGCATTTATGTAAAGGTGTATTATTGCGTAAGGATTTGTGCCTTTTGTATTGCTTTAGAAACCTAATAGCATTCGGGTTTATTTGCAAATTCAATTTACGTTTTATTGTATACCTAGTCAGGTCATAAGTATTGTCACACAGTAAAAACTTTTCTTTTAGAATGCTGGCCACAAAAAAGTTTATTGAATTCGAATTTCGAATTGTTCATGAAAATAAAAATGTATACTTTTAGAATTTTACTCATTTTTAAATATAGAGTGGACGCTTAAAGAAGACCGTGTTGCAGTTATTGCGTTGCATCGTTGCGGTTACGCGCCAATTCAAATTTTTAACATACTGAAAAATTTGAATATAACCAAAAGATTCGTTTATCGTACCATCAAACGATACAATGAAGACTCTAGTGTAGATGACAGGTCAAGAAGTGGTCGCCCTCGGTCTGTTAGGACTCCAGCAGTGATAAAAGCTGTGAAGGCGCGAATTCAAAGAAATCCCAAACGTAAGCAGAAACTGTTGGCCCTTCAGATGGGGTTAAGCAGAACCACGGTGAAAAGGGTGTTAAATGAAGACTTAGGGCTTCGGGCATATCGAAGAAAAACAGGACATCGTTTGAATGCTCGTCTAATGGACCTGAGACTGAAGAGATGCCGCGCTTTGTTGAAGCGGTACGCGGGAAAAAAATATCGGGAAATTCTTTTTTCGGATGAAAAAATTTTTACCGTAGAAGAGAGCTACAACAAACAAAATGATAAGGTGTACGCACACAGTAGTGAAGAAGCGAGCAACCGTATTCCGCGTGTCCAACGAGGTCATTTTCCATCCTCGCTCATGGTATGGTTGGGAGTTTCTTATTGGGGCTTAACAGAGGTACATTTTTGTGAGAAAGGTGTAAAAACGAATGCAGTTGTGTATCAAAATACAGTCCTGACGAACCTTGTGGAACCTGTTTCTCATACCATGTTCAATAACAGGCACTGGGTATTCCAACAAGATTCGGCGCCAGCTCATAGAGCGAAGAGCACACAAGACTGGCTGGCGGCGCGTGAAATCGACTTCATCCGGCACGAAGACTGGCCCTCCTCCAGTCCAGATTTGAATCCGTTAGATTACAAGATATGGCAACACTTGGAGGAAAAGGCGTGCTCAAAGCCTCATCCCAATTTGGAGTCACTCAAGACATCCTTGATTAAGGCAGCCGCCGATATTGACATGGACCTCGTTCGTGCTGCGATAGACGACTGGCCGCGCAGATTGAAGGCCTGTATTCAAAATCACGGAGGTCATTTTGAATAAACTTTAGTGTCATAAGAATCTATGTTTTGTTAAGTTCATTTTGGTATATGAATGGTTACATAATGAATAAACTTGTTTCAATTATTTTACATTAAACATGTGACAGAATTTATGACCTGACTAGGTATATATGTAGGTTTTTTTTCCTCACGGGGCTCAAACCGAAGTGTTGCTAACACTGGCCCTAGCAAGAGCAGTGCTTCACAGAATCTACCACCGGATCGGAAACGCGACCCACTGAGAAGATCCGGCGAGAAACTCATTGGGCTGTGTCTATAGGTTTTGTAGGTATTTAATATAAAAACGCTTTTGATAATTAAATGTTTTTTTTGATAGGTCAAAAATTAAAGATTTTTATTTATTTGTGGTGTACGTGATAGCGTAGCGTATATTAAAATTTCGGTGAAGATTTTTGTACAGTTTTTGTTGAATATTTTGGCGATGATGTCGTAATCTTATTTATAAATAAAATTATTTCTTAACATAGGCAAAAGAGTCTGTGTAATAACGCTTTCTCTTCACTGGGATAAATATCTTTTGCATACATATTAAACTTCGTCATGTTTCGTCGAATGTTTGCCCGATATGGGAATCGAACCCGCGATTCTCGGCGCATGAAGCTAACTACTGTATCACCGAGTCATTCAAAATATAACGATTTTTTTTTATTGTTTAGATGGGTGGACGATCTCACAGCCCACCTGGTGTTAAGTGAGCTGGAGCCCATAGACATCTACAACGTAAATGCGCCACCCACTTTGAGTTATAAGTTCTAAGATCTCAGTATAGTTACAACGGCTGCCCTACCCTTCAAACCGAAACGCATTACTGCTTCACGGCAGAAATAGGCAGGGCAGTGGTACCTACCCGCGCGGACTCACAAGAGGTCCTACCACCAGTATATAAGTAATTTTATAAATACGAATTAATTATCATGTAATATAAAGGTCCTTACTTGGACATTGTATTTAGGTTTTATTACGGATTTTAATTATACGACGTATACAGGCAAGGCGTATGCGCGCAGCTTACCACAGACCAGTCTCTCTGATCTCAGCGGCTACCGATAGAAACTACAACATGTATGTCGTCTTGACACGAATTTTATTTCTTAATTAAATTAGAATATTATAACTTAGTTACTGCTTTGCTTCAAAATGTCAGGATGTTAGTAAGTAGAACCCGCCGCCGCGCTGGGGTGCTCAATAAACGATTTGGCATAATAAAAAACTTTTATTTCAACTTTGAGTTTATTTTACATGGTTATTAAATGTCAAATTAAACTCTTAAAGAGAATGCCAAAAAATGGCTACAGTATAGAGAAGAAATGGCAAATTAAAATGGCGGCATGCGTTCACGTTATTGTCCAATATCGTAACCCAATTGATCATATTTAAATGTTATAGTTAGATTTGAGGCCAGACGATATCATAAAAATCTTTTAAAAATCAGAAGGTGCGTGTGTTCTTGACCGTCTAGATTTATTTTGATTTGCCCATCTTCCATGCGGACCGTGGAATTTATATTCGCAAATTATTTAACTATCCTATCATAATCTATGAACTAAAGTCCTACGTAAATCGACGAAAGGTTGTGGTAGACAGTTGAATTATAATCTGTATTCGACTCCCGCTAATGAGTTATGAAGGAGAAATTAGTTATAATTTTAAATGGATTTAAGTATTTACGTTACTGTAAGTGACTAGTCAATATAATTTTATGTGCTTTTTATTTTTTTGTAAGTCTGTGTGTGTGTGAATGAATATGCGACCCCATTTGCTAGTGATCAGAGCCCAGCCATCTCAAGGTGAATGTGACCACATTTTGAGCCACGAAGATTAGTTAGTCGGATAGATTCTGCGAAGCACTGCTCTTGCTAGGGTCAGTGTTAGCAACACCTCCGGTTTGAGCCCCGAGAGCTCATCTACACGCTAGGGTAACAACGCTGATATAGCCCCCTCAAGGCTATCAGTATAAGTAGGAAAAAAAGGATCGTATATACCGTGTTATATGTATGAGAGTTATCTGTACTTCATATCTATTTTGCTTTATGCATTCCTTTTCTTAAAAATGAATATTCGTCTAATTCGTCAAACATGTTGCTACAAGGATTGTCATTACAAACGACAAGGTTGAAAAATAGACACTGAATGAATAATATTTACATTCGCTTAATATGTTCGACATGTGTCTACGGAGCGAACAAAAGTCGATAATGAGTGGAACATGCGAAGCAAGCAAGGAACATTATTGGTTCTCACGGGCAGTACAAGGCACCAGCCAAACGTGGGTTTGGTCGACACGCCTATGCCAAGCCTATCATGTTTAACTGTCATCCGACTTTCAAATAAATAATCCATTGTAGGAAACGACGGTACAAGCCGACGGATACTCTCAACTGTAAATCATAGATTTCGAATTGCCGGTATAGTGTTTTTACTAGTACACCGATCGCCATTGTCGTCCTGTCTGTACCTGTCTGCTATCGAAGTTGCGCTGCGGTTTGAAAGTGAGAATGGGTTATAATTTCCATACAGCTCAGGCTTGAACTTCAAAGTAAACATGGCATACTTTTTACTGGTGGAATTTTTTTCTGGTGGTAGGACCTCTTGTGAGTCCGCGCGGGTAGGTACCAACCACCACCCTGCCTATTTATGCCGTGAAGCAGTATTGCGTTTCGGTTTGAAGGTTGGGGCAGCCGTTGTAACTATACTTGAGACCTTAGAACTTATATCTCAAGGTGGGTCGTAGGTGTCTATGGGCTTCAGTAACCATTTAACACAAGGTGGGCTGTGAGCTCGTCCACCCATCTAAGCAATAAAAAAAAACTCGAATCTGTGCATTTTACAACAATATAAAAGACTAGCGACCCGCCCTCGCTTCGCTTCGGAAACATTAAAACACACATGAAATCAAAAAAAAAAAAATAAAAAAAAAAAAAAGTAGCCTATGTTCATCAGGGACAATGTCGGCTTCTAATGGAAAAAGAATTTTTCAAATCGGTCCAGTAGTTTCGGAGCCTATTCGAAACAAACAAACAAACAAATCTTTCCTCTTTATAATATTAGTATAGATACAACAATATAAAAGAAAAGTGTACATCTTCAACAATCGTGTATGTAATTTTGTGTTCCTAAAACGCCTTTATTGCATTCGCAGTATCGCGAAGACGCCATCCCTGTTAGATTTTAATCTTCGGACTTTAGGTACAAGAAATACTTTTTATATTTCGTTGAAATTTTAACTTTATTGACTTGGTAGATCGTCCTTGCGTCGATCCCGCTGTTTCTATCTCTCTTGTACGATTGTTCTCCTGTTCTCCATTTGCTGCGATCCTTGGCCTCGCGGAGGGGATCGTGGAGTTTGATGTCCAGACAAAATCAAATTCGGTCCGACCATCTCGTGGGACTGCGTCTTCTGGGACGTTTGCCGTCTATCTTGCCTGTCAACATTAGCTGCTCAAGATTGTTACCCCCCTTTCGAGCAATATGTCCAAATAACTCCAATACTCTACGAATGCATCGTTGAACGTACTTCATTCAAAATAATATATTTTTTAAATTCCGTCTTCATCCTTTATTCATAGTGTGAGGTTTTGTTGATGTTGAGGGTTGAGATTGAGATCAGAAGGTGTTCAAATCACGTCGGGGTCACCAGTGTGAGGTTTTGTTGATGTTGGGGGTTTATTGTACGCTCTCCTCCGGAAACCTCATCAGAGTGGTCAATAAAACACTGAGTATGATTATATGTTTATTCGCGTCAGCGACCGCGGTAGATCGCTGTACGTTAACCACTGATTGACTAACGTATGTTGCTCATCACTATAATTGCATAGTAAGCAGCTAAGCGGGGCGGGGTATCATTCCCCTACAATAGTTTATTGTTTAAAAATTGGGCGATCGATCGTTATTGTAAGTTTTGTTGAAGCCTTCAGCGTGAATCGTGCTCGGATGCCGCGCGTTCCTTGCGTTTTTAATCGACTTCAAAAAAGGAGGAGGTTCTCAATTCGACTGTATGTTCTTTTTTATGTTTGTTACCTCGTAACTTTTGACTGGTTGAATCGACTTTGATGATTCTATTTTTATTAGAAATCTGACGCTTCCCGTGTGGTCCCATTCCAATTTAGTCCAGTTTTGATAATGGTACCCATGAGAAAACCATATAAGTCTTAAATTTGCATTAAGTACGTGCGCGACAAATAGATGAATAACTCAATATGACGCCAACCGATTTCGATTATTATTGTTTTTAGCGTATATTAATTTGTTTTGGATTATCTTTTTTTTCTATTTGAAGTCGGTTTTTATTTTTGTTTAAATTTTTAGGCGACCGTCATTACGTTACGTTGAGTCCGCGGGTGTGTTCCTTAATTCATCAAATTACAAATTACAAGCCGGCCATCATCTTAATATCCCCCGCCTCTCAAGCAGCCTTTCAATAAACCAGTACCGCATTGATGATAGTACGTAATTATGGTACGGCTAGTGAGCATCGACTTGCTCCAAGCGAATTTGAACGTATACTCATGTTGTTGTACCGTCTGCTTTGTGGCAGTGTTCGAATTCTACTATTTAATCTTTGTTTGTACAAACGGATTTTTTTATTGCTTCGGTGGGTGGACGAGCTCACAGCCCACCTGATGTTAAGTGGTTAATGGAGCCCATGGACATCTACAACGTAAATGCGCCACCCACCTTGAGATATAAGTTCTAAAGTCTCAAGTATAGTTACAACGGCTGCCCCGCCCTTCAAACCGAAACGCATTACTGCTTCACGGCAGAAATAGCTAGGGTGGTAGTACCTACCCGCGCAGACTCACAAGAGGTCCTACCGCCAGTATTTAAATTAAGCTATATGGTAATGTCCAATTTGATTGTCCGTATAAAAACAGTTTTGAGTTTCCGTTTTCAAAATACAATGTAATTAATGTAGGGTAGTTTTAAATGTTCGTTTGGAATGTTTTTTTTTACGAAGTTTCGTTGATGGAATTCGACAGAAATACATATTACACCTTCATTACAATGGACTCTCATTTAAATACAAAGTTTTAAATGTAAATGTTAATTATGTAAATCGATTCTATATCCTTCCTTTGACAGTGAAATAAAAACAACAAGCGCGGTGGAAGAAAATAATGTGGAATATGTAAATTATTACTAGGGAGCAGGTAGTCAAAAGTAATTCGTAACTTTGATAAAAAAAATTAATTGTGTAATCGGATAGCCAGCCGTATTTGTTTGATTATCGTAAACGTTAACTACAAGACTATAGTACAATCAAGTGGAATCGATACCAATCGGACAATGAAATTTACGATAATTTTGATTCCGGTTTCATTTGAAAAAAAAAAAAAAAAGTTTCCTATGAATATATGGAGCTACAATATTTTTATATCTTGTACCGTATGCATTGTAGTAATATGAGAAACTCCTATGAACAAATCACCAACTTATACTACTTACCTACCACGTTTTTACATACGCCAAAGCTTATTAAAAGTATATAATGAATCATCTTACCTTTTTTTTTTTAAATGACAGTATGAACATTAAATTTTATCATAAAAGTATGTTTTAATACATACATTTAAAGCATAATTTATTAGACAGCAAATGAACTGTTACAAAGATGCAAAGAATTTCCAGCATCGATGTCAAGAGCTCTGACCAGAAAATTGTATAAGTGACATTACGCCATTTTTATTGGCATAAAATCGGCCACTTATCGCCTTGAGCCCTACAAATCGTTCCCAGCTTTCACCGATAAATGTCCTATGAAATTACCATCGTGAGTCCCGCTCTGATCATAAAACAGGCGGAGATGAGACGCGTTTATGATACAGTAATAATGTACTAGGGTAATATGTTTAGATATTGCGTCGATGATAAAAGGCGAGGCCCGTTTTTAAATTGACTGCTAACGGTATTTATGAGAAGCAGGTGTGACCGTGAAATGTGGGGAATTCGCATTCGAAACAATTTCGAAGCAATGATAAAATTAGATTTGCAATATGATTACGTTTTTCGTTTTGTCTAGACTTCATAAAAAACATACTGTTTCAATGTTTGTGTGCTACAAACGTTACTACTGGACTAAATGAGAGCTATCATTGACTCATACGTAAAATTGTAATGTTGCAGCCCGAGGTATGAAAACGGTATAGGTATGCGTGACCGTGCCTCTGGGTTTACCTAAATTAATACTCCATTCGTTGTGTTGTCCACATTGTCTGGTTCTCAGGTGGCGTGACAGTCTGTCGTTACATCGGCAACACTTTCTAGTCGTGTCCTATAGTGATTTAAGCGGAATTTGTAACAACAAACATTTGGATCTCCGCATCGGAACAGGTCCGTCTTTAACGAGCCATTGAATAGCGTCTCGCTAATTCTTATTTACCGCCAAATGAATTGTGTTGAGCTTGGGATATCTCTATGGGATTCGTTCGGTACTTTATTTGAAATGCGGAGTCAATAATTTCCCATTATCGTTCGCCAACACTAGAACCGTATATCCAGCCACTGGATATCTTATTACTGAATATCTTTTCCAGTAATACCAATGCTATTTATTAGATTGAGTCGTGAGAGCGAGGAGCACGGTAGCCTTTCGTATAAAATAAATAAACAGAAATATTATTCGTGCCCTACGGCACTTCAATAAACTGCCCATCTTTGGTGCGCTTCTGATTTTGTTTACTGTTTCGATATGATCTATCAATAGGTTACTATGTAACAACTTTGATTAGATTATAAATAAATATAACTGTTTTGTTTTACGCTATATTTCAATATCGTTTTCAAGGTAAGTGTAAACATATAAATTATCATTAATTAATTTAATTATTGAGTCCTCTAGAGCAGATTACGTTCCGTTGTAATTATCTCAGATTTAATAATGAAAATAAAGTCTTGCGGATATTTAAAAAAATATAATTTCAAAACTTTTACAATTGCGGACACAGCGTAAAATAATAGAACGTATTTCGTTATGAAGTAATCTATGATAGTTAAAAATAGCGTGTTTTTAAAGTTTTTTTTTATTGCCCTTGTAGGCAGACGAGCATACGGCCCACCTGATGGTGAGTGGTTACCGTCGTCCATGGACTTCAGCAATGCCAAGGGCAGAGCCAAGCCGCTGCCTACTATACTTGAATTCAGTTGTCTATTTTTGAATTCAGTTTCAAACATAGCTTATTTATTACTTTAATTACACCGTGTTTAATTGCGAAGCCCTTAGTCTGTTAGTATGTACTGCTAATAAAATACTTAGGCAACGAAGTGTGTGCATTTATATATACTTTACAGCTTTATTAGACAATACTTATTTATGCTTCGATTGCACTGTCATAAATTTAGTATTTTTATGGTTTTTTATTTTAAATTTAAGAAAATTATATATAATTAATTAAAGCGTTACATAGCAATTATATTAAGATTTAAGTATTTTATTATTTTTGGTTCATTCATTAAAGGAAAATATGAATATATGGCTTTACAAGAATATAACAGATGTATAAGATGTATGATAAATATATCATTGTATATACATTATACATACATACAGTATCATACAGTATTGTCTTCGGGCTTCGTCAGTTTTGTATGATAGGTATAATTAAAGCCGTTTTTACGGTTTAATGTTCTTATATGATTTCCGTTCGTGACCACGAAAACTGTAAAGTATTGAAACGTTGGAAATGACAATAAAAACAGTAAAAGTTATTTTAATTATAACTATGTATATCAGTGTTTATAAATAAAATACATTACAGACACGAAGTAAAATGTAATACAAGCAATTGATAGCTGTGCGCATTATTATCAGTTTAATTAATGTAATATATAAAAAACGGTGGCTTTGTTTATTTATTCATGTCTTCTGATTGCACATGTTTAATTAATTGACTAGAATATTTCGCACATTGACATTTCTTGTCATCACTATACGAAAAATATGCGTTTGAGAGTGCCATCTCTTATCGTATGAAATAGACTATGTTTTTGCAAAAACACATGTTGTGATAACTCTAATACACAGTTTAAATTTTTACGAGTATTTTTTTTATGCTTTCTGGAGCCGAACTACTCATTACTGTTTAGTAAAACTTTAAACGCTTTTATTGAATAGTTTCACTTTATTATCAATGTGCAATACGTAAGGATAGTTTTAACCCGAATATCAACAGCGTATCATTTAAGATTATAGTTTATAAGATGTTCGTAAAACTGGTAGCAAGGCGTATTGTGAGCCCAAATTTGTATACCGTCCAACCTGTTAACCACCTGTTAACGCTTTAAAGCAATAATCCATTTCGGTTAGAAAGACATTCCCGATCCTGCGGACATAATGGAAAGCAGTCGACGTCGCCCCAAACACGTCATTTCGGACCCTCCCGATCCACTAACGGTGCTTTTAGGTACCTCAAGCACCGGTCATCGTTCTCGTCGAACCCGTCGCTTGCGACGAAGGGCTCGACGAGTAAATTAACCCTCAGACACAGCCCACTGAGTTTCTCGCCGGATCTTCTCAGTGGGTCGCGTTTCCGATCCGGTGGTAGATTCTGCGAAGCACGGCTCTTGCTAGGGTTCGTGTTAGCAACGTCATCAGGTTTGAGCCCCGTGAGCTCACCTACTAGTTAAGGCGACGCTGATATAGCCTCTCAAGGCTATCAGCTTAGGTAGGAAAAAAAAGCTGGAAAGATTTTATCAAAATTTATTTTATCAAAATAACTTCTATTGGCAATAATAAATTTTAAACTCTTTTTCTATCTTAAGAAGCTTTGTAAATAAGCTCTCTTAAGAAGCTTCGTAAAAGCAAAAAGTCGCAGTTTTATGTGGGAGACTTTCTATAATTTTAGTTTTAAGCTTTAATTTTATGATGGTAAAGCAGTGGTACTAAATCGATATCGTAATATCGATTAATTTTATTTGTCATCGATATTTATTGGCTCATAAGTTTCGTTATAGCGTTGTAAAATTTGTCTACTAACCTAACCTGTAACTGTGGTAATAGTTTTAATGGCTTGTTCGACTATATTTGCATAGTTATTAGTTTGGAAATTGCTTCTTGGTATAACTACGACGGGCGCCATAATCGATTCGAGCTGTGTTATTTGTTTTTTTCCTACTTAGGCATAGAAATAAGACGAAAAAAAACCTGTAACTGTATAATTTTATGATATAATTTAATCCAATTGAATCATTATGTTGTTTTTTTTCATATTTGTTGCAGATTTTAAACCTCCAAGTCCACGTGATGCAGTATAGGTATGTAGATGTAGATTACTCAATTTTTTATTTTTTTGTATATTTCGTTACCATCACGCACCTCTTTGGTCATGCAGGATCGAGTAATGCGAAAGTGAGGCAGACTATGACCAAAAAAATATACAAAAAATTTACACCGCCAATGTCCTTTAAAGATTTGATCTTTAGAAATCATACCGCCTTTAATACAATTCTCACAATCGTAACAGTATGTACGGCCGAGACATTCCTTCCTATGCGGTTGCGCAGATCGTGATGCACGCCTGCATAATGCGATCCGCTAGTATTGACGACCTATTTTTTGCTGTTCGCCGGGACTCAATTTCGAAGCGAACATGTCCATGTTTGCTTTCATTGTTCGCCCGTTAAGCTATTGCTATTAGTAAGATATATTTTGTTTGACAAAGAAAACTGTGGATCACGCATTTAAGAAAAAAACGGTTAATACAAGTATTTAAGTTTCATGCACGACAACTTTAAAATCATAGACGACATTTATTATGAAGTTCTGAATTTTTTTTATGGCTTAGTAGGGTGGCCAAGTTCACGTATCACCTTGTGTTAAGTGGTCACCGGGGGACCATAGACATTGGAAATAAAAATACCGCTACCCACGTTGAGACATAACCCATCATGGCCCCATACCCCAAACCGAAAGAACAGCTTCAAACCAGCAAGATGATTTAATTCGACACCAGTAATTTAGATAGGATCTAAAGTTTTAGGGTAAAAGACTGCTTAGGCGACAGGCAAGTGATTGCATTAACTCGAGATCATCGTGGCATAACTCAATTTACGTCCTGTGCTATTTAAACCCGATAGACTTTTGTCATTAAGATCCTTCGTCCTATACTGTGTCGAAATCACGACGTACTAGTTATAAATTATTCAGTCTACTTTTAATTTTACGCAACGTAATTATCGCCAGGCCGACATACGTACATCAGGGATGTACACTAAAGGAATAATAATAACAGCAAAAACATATCCTTCGCATATTCCGAGTATTAATATCGTGTTTTTGTTTATTTCTGTTTTTCCCGTTTCTGGTGTACGCGGCTGGTCTCCGCCCTTCGGACACACCCTCTCTATCGAAACGGCTATCTGCATTTACGATTAACCTGATACGTTTTGCTTATTTTGCAATGTGAAGTACATTGTGAAGATTTAGAAACATCATAATGTTATATACGTGAAGCAAAAACTTTTACGAAAATTGCGCGGACGGAGTAGTATGAAATTTCCCACACTCATAAAGAATATAGAGGAGTGTAGAATGCTATTTTCTAATTATGCATAAACAATATGATACATTAATCAATAAAAAAACGTTACACACACTACCATATATTTGACACACACACACACACGCGCGCATATATACATACTATTTTGTTTATTGTCAAACTTTTGTTAACGTTTAAAGTATGTGGTCTAATTGAGAATAGGTTAATATTGTCTAATTCGCTCGTCGAGCCCTTCGTCGCAAGCGACGGGTTCCACGAGGACGGTGACCAGTGCTTGTGGTACCTAAGAGCACCGTTAATGGATCAGGAGGATCCGTAATGACGTGCTTTAGGCGACATCGACGGTTTACCATTCGGTCTACAGGGTCGGGTATGTAGTTTCCAGCGGCCACGACAAGAGGGTTCTCATGTCGTGTCGCCTACTCAAAGTGGCGCAGCGATGCCGACTGTAGATACTTAGCGAAATCTGTGATTATAAATAAAAGGGGCGACCACTAGTAATGTATAATAACGAGTGATAATTATAGTTCGGACCTGTTATTGCAAAAGTCTGATCTTTTTTTAGGGACTTCGGATTATAGTTAGTAAATAAAGTTAATAGGTGAGGTTTCTACAAGGTTAAAATGGCTGTACTTGTTAAAGGTAAACTGTATGAGTGAGCAAGCGATTTATTTCCATAAAACCGTACGCAATATTTAATGATATAACAAATTAGCAAAGCCATTGTATGATATATAAATTATAAGTAAAAGGTTTTATATTATTACCTTCAAAGATCAAAGTCTTCTAATAATGTTAACTAACGGTCTCAACGAAAAAATCTTTCTAGAAATTCAAATCTTTAATCCATATTATTGAAATTGGAGAAAAAAACACAATGTTTTTCCGACTTTTTACAAGATGTTCGGTCTACGCGTGTCGAGCGATTCGACAATGAGAGTGTTCAAATCTCGTACGTAGATAGGATTGACCTAAGGAAATACTTATCAAACACGTGTTCACGAAGGACATCGAAGATGAAGGAAATAACATCGTCTATTAAGGATCGGACCCGCGTAAAATGTAATTCGCGTAATTATTGGTTGTAGGGCGTATTATTAGCTCAAAAATGTAGATACTATCATTACAGAAGGAGCGTGGGACAACTTTTAGACTACACTATTGTAAACTCGACGTTATGTGTGTGTGCGACGGCACATATTATAATAGTGTGAGCTCTTTCACGGATCTATGCAATTAAAAAACCTGAAAATTGCAATATCGCACAAAAATATTCTAATTACAGATAGTAAAGTACGATTTTGGTTCCATTAAATAAAATAAAAAGTTTCAAGACTTTAACGTGAAGTCCTTAACGTGACTGACTTATCAGAGGGATTCGAACTAGATTATTTACGCAGTGGCTGGGAAACTTAGTTATCAAAATCTTCTCCCAAGCTCTTGAATGGATAATTATTTATACGGGAATCTTAAATATTTCAACCACATTGATTGAGTTTCGGTCGAAGGCCCTGAATATCTAAAGGGATTTGTAAACTTTCTAAGTGTAACAAATGAAATGTTTCTTACAACAGATGGTACAACATGAAAGATATAGCGTTTTTAATTTTTTTCAGCTTTCTGTAGTCAACCAGACTGGGAAGTAAAAAAATGTGATTTTCCATAGATAATGGATTTCAGAAGACACGTTTAAAATTGACTTTACGGTTAAGTAATCTTTAAGAAAATTATAATGCTTTTTTTATCATTCCTCTATTTCGAATCACACACTCGAATCACTGTGAAAGAAATAAACCATAATAATTATTTTAATTATGTACGATAACTGAAGAAGACTCCTACTACGTATCCAGAGACTCGGTTCTTAGGAACGAAAAATAGAAACAGAAACTAGTACTTTTTTTAATTAAAACTAATTACTTGATGTTAAACATATCCAATTCAGTGGTTTTTGTATGTGTTATGTTATTACTTTAAAGATTAGTTTTCTTTAAATAATAAATAAAAAAAATTATTGTGTAGAAGTCGACATACCAAAAGGATTACAAGAAAATTCCCCCCCGCCTTTTCTCAAGCTGTTTTTACAAATACATATTAGACTCGACATAATGTTTTCAGAAGTGAAGAAACCTCGACCAAAGCATTTGAGTATTTTTAATATGCTACTAGCTGTAACCGTCCGCTTCGCTGGGCATTTCAAATTAACATTATTATTTCTCACACCCACAAAGATTCTCATCATTAACGCCCCCGCAACTGGTATAGGGAGTCCAACACTCATATAACTATTAGCCTATCCAGTAAGTACATGTATTTTCTACACGGATACCAAGTTTCAAGTCAATCGGATGCATGGTTCAGTAGTTATAACGGAACATCCGTAAAAACCACTGTAGATTTATATATTAGTATAGATGTAGATATAGATATAGGAGTATAGATAAGGCTTTCAATAAAAATAGAAATCTGTCAGTTTAAATAATCACAAAAGTGTGAATTGTAATATGATTAAAAAGAATTTCATTGAAAAATAATCCGTATGTAGGTATCATTAGGATAAAATATTACGGCACGTTTTTTTGTTGTCGCTTACTAATTAGACCCGGTAATGACCGGGCGGTCAGACCGGCTAATCGGTTTAAGTAATGTTCATTAATGAACGTTCCGAGTCTTTGGATTACAGTGCCAGTGTCCGTTGGCCAACTATATTTTGTCAACGTGCCCGCATCGAAAACGAGATTTAACCAATTTGTTAACTGGACAATGGAAGTTTCTGGTAATTAACAAGAGGACGAACTCTGTTTCTGTCTGACTTATTTACGTATATAGTGGGAAAAGTTTTGTTAAAATTGTTTTTTTATTATATGCGATAGATTTACGGAATCACAGCTCGTCTTGTGTTAAATGATTACTGGAGCCCATGGACATCTCAAAGTGAAAACGACCAACTTCAGATACGTGGTCGTAATCTCAAATGAAGCGAAAGAAGAAGTCGTCATGGCCTAAAGGATAAGACGTTCGGTGCTTTCGTATCTAGCGATGCAACGGTGTTCGAATCCCGCAGGCGGGTAACAATTTTTCTAATGAAATACTTACTTAACAAATCGTCACGATTGACTTCTACGGTGAAGGAATAACATTGTGTAATAAAAATGAAAACTCGGAAAATCATAATTTGCGTAATTACTGGTGATAGGACCTCTTGTGAGTCCGCACGGGTAGGTACCACCACCCTGCCTATTTCTGCCTTAGAACTTATATCTCAAGGTGGGTGGCGCATTTATGTTGTAGATGTCGATGGGCTCCAATAACCACTTAACAACCAGGTGGGCTGTGAGCTCGTTCACCCATCTAAGCAATAAATAAAAGTGTATAACGGATGATTCAAATGTCTAAACGGATCTTCTGTTTGTATGGAGTCTGTTGACTTGAGTAATTGTGGATTCAATAAATTCCGCATTAGTTAAAATGTTCATGTCCACGTGCAATGAACATATCGAAGGGTGAAAGGCCATTTGATTTTACAGGACCAAACTTTACAGCAGAGCCTATCTAGCCAGGATATCTATCTAGAATCTATAGCTTAAAATTTAGAAAAAATATCATAACAATTTATTTTAATGGATAAACTTAATTCATCATCAAATTAAAAACATCGAACTGTTGATGCTATTACCAAATAAAACGCAACTTTAATTACAAAGATAAATGTCGCTTAAATCAAATAGCCTCAATCAATTTGTCCTCTCGATATAAATTCCTATACTATGTTTACAAGTCTGTATAAACGGTTTGTAATATTCAAATTTTCTTTCTTCGTCTTAGAACCCGAGGCGTTTCTTTTGGATACCTTGCCTGGGTTCCTACAGATAAATGTGCATCATTTGTTTCGGCTGATTGGGAAATCCCAAGGATGTGGGTCCGGTGATTGTTTTCTGCGAACCCTTCCAACGGTATAATGAAAGCTAGCGATGGTTACTCCAGATAGCCAATCTCTGTACTGATTTATCGAAAGCTCTTAATATTCTGCCACACATCAATAACATTACGCAGAACCGAAGAATGTTTGTAGTTGCTCGCTTGGTTTTTTACATGGAAAATGTCAGCGCGCAATTGCTTAGTGTTCAATTTCAAGAGTATAACGATATTTTATAAAGTTTTTGCAATGTTTCTCTTATAGCGGGCCCATTTGTTTCCCGACTAGAGTGTCTAAGATTTATTTAAAAGCAACATAATATCGTCCCTACGAAGCGACTAACGCCGTAAATACGATACACTCATATTAATGGACGCCGGGCGCCTTGTTCATATTTTACACGGCCGAACATATTGTGTGTAATAATTGGACATGCGTCAAGGGTGTCACGGTAATATGGTCATAAGTTAGTTGGTGGCCCGCGGCGTGTGTCATTATGCCAATCTTGACAATTGAGCCTCGGCGAGCTGTCTCGACGCCTCTGTCATGATCTATGAGGTGAGATTATGAGTTGCTGAATTGGCTTCTGCTAACATATTAGCCTATATAAGATGCAAATATCTTTTGATAAATGCACTTCGTTGTACCAGTTATGAACAGAATCAAACAAGCAAAAAATCTTACGTTACGGATGTTTTTTCCCGGTTAGGGTACCCCTCCGCATCGTCCCATTAGGAACTTCGTTCCAAAAACTTTTATTTATATTGGTAAATATTGATACTAATAACAGAGGTTCATCGTGCGGTTCACACCCGCCGCTGTCTGCCTTTGATTAAGCACGGGCTAACGAAATTAATAACCACTGAGCACAAAGTCTAGCGCCTCCTCCGCTCTTGACAAATGACCCGACTGTAATTTCACACGGGCACGTAATAATATAACGCTGTTTACTACAATGGTGTCATTTGTTTGTTTCTGTTTATCATTATTTTTAAGTTTAAAACGTGTAATATGTAGCCTATAAAACGGTATTGAATACATGGCGTCTAAACTAGAGATGCAGTGATGGGACTGAAATAGCACTTAACCGCATTTATTCGCACGGTCCCTCCGCAATTATGCTGAGTCGGGCTTATATTTCCCTTAACCGGTGATATAGTGTTATCATAGAGCGGGTCGGTATTTATCACGGTGCGGTTGTGTGGACGCGGCCAGGACGCGCAGGGAAACGAGATCGTCGCTGTACGCGGCGCGGGCGCACCGATAAATCTGCCGCACTTAACTCGCAACCGGTAAATAACTATGGGATTTCCGCGTGCGGGAACGCGACGCGCCCGGCATAAATCTATGCTCGTATTGTGATATTGTGTTGCCATTAAACTCTACGACGTCGGATGTCCCTNGCGGTTGTGTGGACGCGGCCAGGACGCGCAGGGAAACGAGATCGTCGCTGTACGCGGCGCGGGCGCACCGATAAATCTGCCGCACTTAACTCGCAACCGGTAAATAACTATGGGATTTCCGCGTGCGGGAACGCGACGCGCCCGGCATAAATCTATGCTCGTATTGTGATATTGTGTTGCCATTAAACTCTACGACGTCGGATGTCCCTTCGAACATATGGCTTGTGCTGTTAAAAACCCTTTCACATCTTCTCCTATGCGACACGCTTTGCTGACTTCAACGATAATGTCTCAATTTTCTTGCTTCGATATTATTGGTTTATTCTCTAATTAGATTATGGTTTTCTAAAGAAAAATCGCAATTTTTTTAGTTTCAGATTTAACATAAAATGAACTTAGATTTATAATTGAATAACCAAACAATCAGTGGTTGCAGAAATATATATTTTAATTTGTCAGATGATTTTCAACGTCCACTATACGTGATTTGTTTTGGATATAATTATCAGTAATCTAGTCTGTGCTATTTAGGATATCTTTAAAACTGCTTCTGTTGAAAGAATCTTGAAATTCTAAATAGTCACCATATATCCACCGGATATTCAGTAAGACTAAGGCAAAGGAAATTTTAAATACATTGTTGAAATCGAACAGGATCTGTCGAGTCCCTGTTCTTCTAATAGGGTTAGATCTCGACCGCATTCAACGACCGATGGCTACACGTGTTCAAAGCGAAATTACCATTATTATCGATCATCTCGCGCCGACGTCTCGTAACGACCCTGAATAGTTGCGCGAACTTGGTATATCTTATCTCCGAAGCTGCGAAGGTGGAGAAGACTAGCTCGTGTTCCGTTACGGTCGTCTCCGCGATTAGTGTGTTCCTCTTGTTTTGTTTCTTTAGAATTGTTTATCAATAAACTGGTACGGTGGCATTAGCTTAGATTTAACTTTGTTGTGTTTCTAAATGTTACTAGATCCTTTGAAATTCGTTTCGGCTATTCGGCGATAGATGACGTTACTCTTACCGGCGTAATAATAATAATTTCAATAATTTCATTGAAAAATAACCCGTATGTAGGTATCATTAGGATATCAGAATAGTACGGGGTACCACTACCGATTCGGTGGTAGATTCTGCGAAGCATTGCTCCTGCTAGGGCTTTTTTTTTTTTTTTTGGTCAGGAGGAAATCGCCGGACTTCCGCCCTCCACTGGGGACGGCGGGCGGAGCATGTCGGAGTCGAACCGACTAAAACCTCCTGTCGCTCAACAACCAACGTCCAAACCTCACATGAGACAGAACTCATGAAAAGGCAAAGGGGGGAAATTAAAGTGTTTAGTGCGGAGCACATCTCTCCCATCACCCTGCCCCTCGGGACGCCGGACTGGCGGTTATCGGCGCCACGACCACAAGCCCTCTCGGTCGGCAGGCTATCCGGAGCCCGCCTAGATGGCGCCGGTTAGAGTGAGCTATCCTACGGAATACCCCGCTAGGGCTAGTGTTTTTTTTTTATTGTTTATATGGATGGACGAGCTCCGGCCCACTTGGTGTTAAGCGGTTACCGGAGTCCATAGAAATCTACAACGTAACGCATTACTGCCTCACGGCAGAAATAGGCAGGGTGGTGGTACCGACTCGTGCGGACTCACAAGACGTTCTACTACCGGTAATAGTGAAGTAGTGTAGCGTTAGCGAATTCTCTCAGGTTGAGCCCGTGAGCTCACCTACCCGTCTGGGCGTACCTTGAATAGCCTCTTAGGCTACCAGTGAATAGATCTATTAAAGGATATAAAAATTAATTGCTGTTCGTTAGTCTCGCTAAAACTCGAGAACGGCTGGACCGATTTGGCTAATTTTGGTCTTGAATTATTTGTGGAAGTCCAGAGAATGTTTAATAGGTAGATAAATATGAAAATACTCGGAATAAAATAAAAATAACAATTTTGTTTTTCTTTCGATGTGTTTCCCGTCCTTTTGTTTGTTAAGTTTATTTTATACAAAAGTTTAGGTCTTTTATTTATCGATTAAGGCACTACGAAGTCTGCCGGGTCAGCTAGTGGAAAATAAATAAAAGTACCACTAAACTGTATATATCTGTTACCATGCAAACGTGCGTTTCGATTTTTGTTATTTTTTTAATAAACACATTTGAATGTTGCCTAAGAATCAATTCTTAAATGACGAATAAACAAAGTATTAACTTTAAACTCTACTAGGCTGCACTAAAAGTATCGGGAATGGAATATTTCCACTGTTCCTGTCATATTAAAATCTTTTTAATTGCAAACTCCTTGGTTTTAAAAATCGAATACCATTTATTTATTTAAAAAAAGATTCTCGGTCTTGTTACGAGGTTTTGTCAAACTTGTTTAGTCGTTGAGAAAATGGAATTGACTCGAGAAAATTCAAGAGCGATGATTTATTATGACTTTCGAAGTGGTTTAACACAAAAACAGTGTGTTGACCGGATGATTTCTGCATTTGGTGATGAAGCCCCATCCAAAACCACAATTTATCGCTGGTTTGCTGAGTTTCAACGTGGACGTGTCAAGCTCAGTGATGATCCCCGTCAAGGTCGTCCAAAAACTGCAGTCACCCAAGAAAACGTTGATGCTGTGCGTAAGCTGATTGAGGAAGATCGACATGTGACATACCGCGAAATTCAGGCAACTTTAGACATTGGCATAAGTCAAATACAAATAATCTTGCATGAACAATTAGGTGTAAAAAAGTAAAACTTTAGACATTGACATGAGTCAAATACAAATAATCTTGCATGAACAATTAGGTGTAAAAAAGTTATTTTCCCGATGTATACCGCATTCGCTCTGTGAAGAGCAAAAAGCGGCTCGCGTTACTTGGTGCGTCAGAACTCTCAAAAGATTCCACGCAGGATCCTCAAATGCTGTATACAACATTGTATCAGGTGACGAATCCTGGATATACGCGTACGAACCCGAAACAAAAAACCAGTCACGAGTTTGGGTGTTCGAAAATGAGTTAAAGCCAACAAAAATTGTTCGTTCACGGAGTGTTGCAAAAAAAATGGTGGCCACGTTTGTTTCCAAAACCGGCCATGTTACGACTATTCCTCTTGAGGGACAAAGAACGGTTAATGCAGAATGGTATGCTAGCATTTGTTTGCCACAGGTCGTTTCTGAACTCCGTAAAGAGAACTGCAACCGCCGCATCATCCTCCATCACGACAATGCGAGTTCTCACACCGCGCACAGAACAAAAGAGTTTTTAGAGCAAGAAAACATAGAATTATTAGACCATCCGCCGTACAGCCCCGACCTAAGCCCTAATGATTTCTATACTTTCCCTAAAATAAAGAATAAATTGCGTGGACAGAGATTTTCATCACCTGAAGAAGCTGTGGACGCCTACAAAACGGCCATTTTGGAGACCCCAACTTCCGAATGGAATGGTTGCTTCAATGATTGGTTCCATCGTATGGAAAAATGTGTCAAATTTCGCGGAGAATACTTCGAAAAGCAATAAATACATTTTTAAATAGTAATGTTGTGTCACTTCGTTAATTCCCGAAATTTTCAGTGCCGCCCTCGTATGAGTTTATTACCCTATCCACCTTTCAAGTTCATTACACGAGCTCCATTCGATAGTATGCAGCCTATTTTTGTTCAATCATTCGGATTACATACTCCAAAAATTATCAAAAGGATTCCACAATTAGTAGGAGATTAAAACCGTTTAGTAAAATGCGCTTTTGAAACTTAACTAAATATAGTGCTAAGAAAATGTAGACCCGTAACCGTGTATATTCAATAATAACAGCCACAACGAGTTCTCAGACTTCTCAGAGGTAGGTACCGAGTTAATTGAATTGTAATTGCGTTGTTAGCTGAATTCTAACCGTGCCATTCTTTGATGATTGCCCGTTGCTTCAACACGTCGCGACGTTGCGCCGGCGGCGGCAGTTCAATCCACAGTAATAATGTGCTTTCTCTTTCACGCGACGACTTTAAAATGTTTTGAATCGTTTTAAACTTTCTCATTTATCTATAATAGGTATTATATTATGAGCACGATTAATTGATCGGAAATTACGGAAACTCGTTAAAACCATTTTTCTCTAGCTATCCTGGTGACCTTGAGGAGTTTTTTTTATTTCATTTTAAGCTATTGCATAGCTTTTATCGCGGTCCTTGAGCGCGGCGACCGAATCCTGAAATTCCGTAACGAAAAAAACCTAACACCCCTCACTCCGCCTACCATGTAGCTCGCGTTCAACACATTCACACGTTGCGTTTATGTAGTGTTTGTGAATAAGCGCGCGGCGTGACGTCGTACTGCATGCGCATCATGAAAAGTCTACCCATCTCTCTCTCGCGCGGTCTAGCTTATGAGTGTGAAGGGGACAGTTAATGTTTTGCTTTTATTAATGTTTAATATAGCATGGTCTTGTTTTATTATTTTCTTTATATTAAATTATCATTGTCTAATTATAAAGTTGATAAAAAATGCTATGCAATATCTTTACCGCGGCAGTTCCCGAGTGCCACACGCTTTTTTTTTTATTGCGAGATGGTTGAACGAGCTCACAGCCCACCTTGTGTTAAGTGGTTACTAGAGCCCATAGACATCTACAACGTAATTGCGCCACCCACCTTGAGATATAACTTCTAAGGTCTCAAGTATAGTTACAACGGCTGCCCCGCCCTTCAAACCGAAACGCATTACTGCTTCACGGCAGAAATAGGCAGGGCGATGGTACCTACCCGTGCGGACTCACAAGAGGTCCTACCACCAGGTGACCTTGTAGATGTCTGTGGGCTCCAGTAACCACTTAACACCAGGTGGGCTGTGAGCTCTTCCATCCACCTAAGCAATAAAAAAAATTACAATAGGTTTGAATGCAATTTCTAAAGTAACAAAAAAAAGTTCAGCTATTTTTGAAAACATTTAAAAAGTTTTGTTTATCATTGAAATATCTTTATTGAGTTTATAAGGTTCAATACTGCGTTTTAATGCCGCGTTGAAATCGATATGCAATGTTTTATTAACACGCCGCACATGCACATGACACATGTATGTTCATATCTCGTTTGGCGCGTATTATTCTAAAGCGCTCCTCTAGCCGAGCCTAGATACTAATTTTATTTAGTGCCCGTGAAATTGGATGCCCTGAGCGTTTTGTTCGCGTCTTTCATAATATTAAATGCATTTTCACGTTGATAGTTATATTGTTAGTGGGATTGGAATTGAGAAAGGATAGGCTTAAATCTTCGACATCTCTGTAGCCTGATAAGTAATGCGTTGATTCTCACAGGCGGCAAGTAATAAAAAGAAATTATCATGACCGATAGATACACTTATGAGCGGAAAATAGGCGCTCACAGACGCGAATCTTGATGCAAGAAACAAATGTTTCAGAAATGTTTCTAGGGCAATTACAGCTAGGTGCTTTTTTATTTTTTATTGCTTAGATTGGTGAACGAGCACACAGCCCACCTGATATTAATTGGTTACTGGAGCTCACAGACATCTAACCACGTAAATGAGCCACCCACCTCGAGATATAAGTTCTAAGATCTCAGTATAGTTACATTGTATTTATTAGTTACATTATACTGCATTTGGTTATATTGTCTAATTAAAGAACGGTAATCAAGGTTATGGTGTAGAAATATAAAACTTGAAATTTGATTTCACGTCTATCTTCTTGTAAAATTGTAGCTCCGTATTGAATTTACATTGCTTGTGGTCTTCAAAACGATAACTAACTTCAAGATATCGCTGCAATAAAACGCCCCGAAGAGTCTATTCCGTTCTGTAACGACATTTTGCTTTTATACTTATCTTTTAACATGTAAACATAATACTTATTATATAGTAGGGATATGATAACAAACTTAGAAAGTATCTTGCAAACAATTACGATAAAAACTTGATCGTTTTGGGATTTGATTAAAATAAAACTATTTATAAACGTGTAAGCAATAATATAAGTATAAAAGCTGTGCTGCAAGCAATAGGAATGTGATTTAATTTTTACGAGATACCAGTTAGGTTATACGTTAAAAACCAAAATTATAATTTGCGTAATTACTGTTGGCAGGACCTCTGGTGAGTCCGCACGGGTAGGTACCACCACCCCGCCTATTTCTGCCGTGAAGCAGCAATGCGTTTTGGTTTGAAGGGTGGGATAGCCGTTGTAACTATATTGAGACCTTAGAACTAATATCTCAAGGTGGGTGGCGCATTTACGTTGTAGATGGCTCCAGTGACCACTTAATACCAAGTGGGCTGTGAGCTCGTCCACCCGTCAAAGCAATTAAAAAAAAACCAGAGACTGATTTACATACTAATAGATATTTAGTATCCAGGTGAAGAGTAAACAAACCTGTTTATAACACAAACATTTGCCCGATGTGGTAAGCGGACCCTTGGACCAGTTGTCAGAAGGCGCTAACTAATGCTCCACCGTGTTAGTGTTATATGTGAGTCGTCTATTATCAAAGGTGGCAATCTGTGCATTTGGACAAAAAAAAAATTGATATGTCAATACAGATTGATTTGAATATAATCGTCTCCTTCAAAGAATACGGTTCAAAACCTGCACTAAATAAAGGTTAATAGTTAACCTGTTATTTATCTAAGATGTCGTTCCGAAGAGTTTTGTGACTGCCAATGGAATACAAAGTCAATAATTCGTTTTTCTGATTTACCAATCATTGTCCAAAAGTCAGATTGCCGGCTNTTGAATATAATCGTCTCCTTCAAAGAATACGGTTCAAAACCTGCACTAAATAAAGGTTAATAGTTAACCTGTTATTTATCTAAGATGTCGTTCCGAAGAGTTTTGTGACTGCCAATGGAATACAAAGTCAATAATTCGTTTTTCTGATTTACCAATCATTGTCCAAAAGTCAGATTGCCGGCTTTGATAATAGTCGACTCGTGTATAACCAACCACTCGGAGTTTTGCGAATATTTGTACGTCGCAAAACAAACAACAATGTGATACTTTTAAATCCGCAGCTACTGAACAATAGTTGTTGACTCTCAGATAAGATCAAATCAAATCAAATAAAAAAAAAAAATATTCAACATAAATGAAAGTACATACTTGTTGAACGTCAAAAAGAACTACCGCCAATTCACAAAAAATAGCCCCCGTCCTAAGAAGAACTGGCAAGAGACTCAGCGGGCATGTCTTTATTCTTTTTTCTTTTTTTTTAATATTAGATATTTTTTTTAAATATTCATTTTTAGAATGAGTATTATAACGACTATATCAAGACCTATCAGACTAATTAATGATCTATGGTACGTAAATAAATTGAAATAATCAATTATGAATGAGAAATCCGCACTACACCGTTACACGAATCTAAACAGCCGATCGAGCCAAACACACCATATATCCATCGGATCTGCTCGTAAATCGTTCAGTCTGCGATCCAGTCGGGACGGGATCCACTCACCAGCGCCACACCTCACCGGCTCTGCTTATAACTTGTAAACAAAACGTTTAAGGGCAGGCAACAACTTTCGCACGGATTAAGGAGGGGAAATATCTTTAGTTTGTCTTCCATCTCGTCTGATAGGAATAATGATGTAATGATGTTTTATCTATCTATCTTCTTAGAATATATAAAAATGAATTGCTGTTCATTAGTCTCGCTAAAACTCGAGAACGGCTGGACCAATTTGGCTAATTTTGGTCTTGAATTATTTGTGGAAGTCCACTGAAGGTTTAAAATGTAGATAAATATGAAAACTCTCGGATTTAAATAAAAATAACAATTTTGTTTTCCTTTGATGTGTCCCCTGTCGGACGGATTCCTTTTGTTTGTTTTAAGTTTATTTTATATAAAAGTTTAGGTCTTTTATTTATCGACTGAGGCGCTAAGAAGTCTGTCGGGTCAGCTAGTTTATAAATGTTTATCCATATTGATCTTACACGCGTTTAGTTTTACAGTCCTAATTTTTAAGTGTATTGAGAGGTGAAAAGTTATTTGGGTTAAGCGACATTTTTGCAACTAAACAAGAGAGCCACTTAAACTTTAAATTTTGGAAGCAATAACATAACAAAAAAAAAAACTTTTTGAGCTGTTTGAATGGGATAAACTTAATTGGAGTTCCAATAAAAACATCGCATTGTTGATACTGTTATATATGATATACATACACACATAACGATGAACTTTTACTTAGTTTTGTTTTTCATCTCATAATACTTGTTCGTGATCAAAATCAAGAAGTGGGTTTTTGGTTTCATCTTTTAGCACGAAGAGAGGACGGTCGATGGGGCAGAAAGATCCTGGAGTGGCGACCACGTACTGGCAAGCGCAGTGTGGGACGGCCACCTACTAGATGGACCGACGACCTAGTAAAAAGCGCTGGGTCTCGTTGGATGCAGGTGGCAATGGACCGGTCGCACTGGAAATCTATTGGAGAGGCCTATGTTCAGCAGTGGACGGCGATAGGCTGAAATGATGATGATGATGATGATGATCAAAATCTTAACTAGGATATTTACGGCGCAAATGCGTGTTGTGACCCTAACATAAAGTATACGGATTTCTTGCATTAAAACAAATCAGAACAAGTCAGTTATCCGACTGAAGTTGCAAAGTGCACTCTATAAATACAGCACTAAGACGTCGTTATAACGCTTAGCTATAAACGCATCGATTTATCGTCGATGTGCGAATGAAATCGCGGCTACTGTGTTTTATGTGGACACGTGAAGAAATGTTTGTGCCTATATATATGGCTTTGAAGTGTGAATATTGATGAATGTACGTTGGCTTGCTCGCCACTTTAGTCTTAATTTGCCTGAGAGAATCATTGGCTCGTCACAAGCGAAAGTTGAAATTAATTTATAATAATTTAGCCAGTTTATAATTTTATATGTTCTTCTTACATTGAAGTGAGTGATTTTGATGTGAAAACTTCGCAATTTAGTTTTAGTTTCCCTAGGTAATTACCTAGTTCTAATTATCTCTAATTAGAGATATGTAAACTTACTGGGAAATGTTACTCGAAATGAAAATAGCATTTAATTCGTTAATGGTTTTTATTATTATTGCTTAGATGGTTGGACGAGCTCACAGCCCACCTGATGTTAAGTGGTTACTGGAGCCTATAGGCATCTACAACGTAAATGCGCCACCCACCTTGAGATATAAGTTCTACGGTCTCAGTATAGTTACAACGGCTACTCCACCCTTCGAACCGAAACGCATTACTGCTTCACGGCGGAAATAGGCGGGGTGGTGGTACCTACCCGTGCGGACTC